>JAWDGP010000875.1:555000-627500 GCA_033675545.1 Elysia crispata
GCAGTGTTACATATTAGTCAAGCAAAACATGTAATTTTAAGTAGTAAAATGTAATGTTTTTCATTTGGATATATTACACATTGTACGAATCTATTTATAATCTTAATATGTTACAATGAATTCAGATTCTAATGATCTCAACTACACAACAACAAAACTTCAAATTTTGAAAAATATTATGCGTATACAAATGAATATTTTACAACTTGAGCCTCTATTTTTCTACAGTTTTATTTGTTTCATACTGACGACTAAAATACATGTATAACTATTTAGAATCAACATTGGCGCTAGATATAAAATATCTTTGTTGATATAGAGCTCTGGTAAAAGTGGGCTTAGAATGTCCATGGGGACCAATCTGAGCTAGCCCTACTAAATCATTTTAATTGTTGGAAAGAGCTCATATCTTTTAATTGTGAAGCATAACCCTGAAATACTAGCATGTACTAAAATGTTTATAAGGTTCAGAAATTTTGTCTTTTAAGATCAATACTGACATTTATTCCTTAGTTTAAAGAGGTTTCAAGAGAAATAAATATTGATGATGCCAAGGAGTACTGGAACAAATAATTTCAAGATCCATCTCCTTTTAATTTTTTTTTGTTTTATTACATTTCTACAAGATTTAACACAAAAATTGAGTCTCTTTTCAGAAAGTGCGCTTTTAACTTTAAAAAGCTTTGAATTGAAGTATTCTATACCCTTTTTATTTTTTCCAAATTAAAAAAAAAGCACATAATAAAATTCTTTGACAAAGTTCCTAAATTGCAAGTAGTGAATAAGTGACAACCAGAGCAAATTTACAAAATTTCATATTTAATACTGGTCCAGCACACAACTCCAGGGAGGTAATTCCCAAACCTTAGCATTCGAAACTACTAAAAATTTAAAAACATGAAAAATAGAACATTGTAGTTTCATAGGAAACACACAATTATGGGAATTAATGTGATCGATTGCAAATGCTAACATGTTTAGGTGACATAACATTTAGGAGCTACAACTGAGCATTTCAGAGTGATGATCTCTTCCTTGATCAGTTTATATCTACAATTCCTTTATGAAAAAGTTAATGGTGGCACAAACAGGGGAAATCTTCCAAACTATGGTAACAGTATTAAGATTACAAAATATTTCCCTGATGACCAAAAGTTAATTTCTTTGAAACTCTCACAAGAAGAAAAATTGTTGAGTAAAACAGACAACATGATAGAATGTTAAAGATTGGAGCACTTGTCACAATATAAAGCCAAGACACATAAACAGATAATTTAACAGTGATAAATATTTCTTTAACATGAGATTATCAGCTCATTGCAGTAGACAAGAAATTCAAAACAAAGGCCATTTCTTTATACTGCTAAGAAATTGTGCAGTCATATTTTTATTTATCAAAACGATACTAGAATCAGTAGGAACTTACCATCTCTGAAATTTCATGATTGTGATCAAGAATAAGAGTCTTGATAACTAGTTTGTGCTCTCCTTCTATAAGCTCATGAACAAGCCTTAGCTTCACTGGACAATTTGTCTTCAGAGTTCTGTGAGAGTAATATGAAAAATGAGAAAGAAAGAGAGAGAGAGAGAGAGAGAGAGAGAGAGAGAGAGAGAGAGAGAGAGAGAGACAGACAGACAGACAGACAGACAGACAGAGACAGAGAAGGACAGACAGACAGAGACGGACAGACAGACAAATAACAGAGAGACAGTGCGAGAAAGAGTCTCTCCATCACAGGAAAGTCAACAATCTAAATAGGTTAAGAAGCGCACTGTTTAATTTATTTTTATCAATATAATGTTTGATCCCAAAACTTTAATTTGGTTCCATGCAACAAAAGACAATACCAATCAAAAGACAGCATATTAATATTATGGACTTAAATTGGAAATTCTCAAAAATTTCAAAACAATCTAAATTAAAAAAAAATAATTTGCCAAAATTCAACCTAAAGTCAAGAACACTTTAAACACAGACATGTTAGTTACTATAAGCTATCAAACACTGTTATTGGATATAAATTTTAGATAGTTCCTCTTTACATCTTTATATAAAATTATTTTCTTTCAAACAGCTCACCCCAGCACTCACATTTTCTTTATGATTTTCTCTTTCTGATTTTGATTCTTGATTCAGACAATTGAATTACACTATAGTTTAAAGTGAATGCAAAGACTACGACATCATGCACACTTTACTTTAAGCTTACCGTTGATTCACACGGATTCCTCTACCACTGCCACCACGAGGAGGACCTCCATGCTTGCAAGCATATAAAATATACTCATACCCCACTGTTTTTTGAAGGTCTTCATGTTTCACCTTTATAGAAAACAAAAAATTGAAGGCTCCAGTAAATTTATATAATAATTATTTTCATACTAAAGACCTACTGCAAATTAATTCACCCATTTATTATGTTGCCCGCTGATAAATGCAAAACATAGATCAACCATGACAACCTTAACTATGGTGATAAAAATATGAAAACATATGCAAGTGAAATTCCTAGGCAGCATGCTTACTTATGTACAGAGTGTTTTAACTATCCCACTCTTGAAAAAGAAACTATGGGTATCAAGATTAACAGAGAAGAAAAAAGAGAGGCAGATACTCTTCTAATTATGTAATAGATAGAGGCTTCCTGTTTTTCATAATGCTATAAGCAGAAAAATCCAGGGTTCCCAGGACAAAATCAAATGCTATTCTTGTTAAGAGACTTGAAGAGACATATGGTCTTTCAGGAACAGTGCTTAAATAGTTTGATATCAATCAGTTAAAATAGGTAATTCCAATTCTTAACACACTGTATAATTATCCTTATCCAATAAAGCGCTACACAGAGCTCTCTCTTTGGGCCAGTTTTCTTTTTATATTGTACATACAGCCTCAGTCAAATTATACAACAGGACTCGTTAAGATTTCACCTCTAAGCTGATGATACTTATTTGTATGAAGTGTTTCAAATTATGTACATGAATATCTGCTTTAGTCCCAATAATTCTAATTGTATTTATAATGGAAAGATGTGTAGGACCAGCAACAAAGTTAAACTTCAAAAGGACAAAATTGAAATTATCCTTATTGGATTGACTTTATCAAACAATTGCAAGTGGTTTAAAACAGTGCAGCTGGGCTAGTTATGAAATCAAAGAAACGAGGTTCAAATTAGCTCTGTTCTTTATCATTTATATAATATGACCCATTGCCAAATAAGGCATATCTGTATACGTCACTGCAGTACTTGAGCCATAACGTTATGTCTAAACTACGATTCTATCTATAATTTGGCACATTTATTAAAATGTAAATAATCAACAGACATGCAAAATTTTATTTTGATTGATCAATTGGTTTTTATTTAACAGACTTCCGAACTATAAAATCGATACTAAAATCGACCGTGAAAATCTATCATGAAATAAACCTTACAGGAAACTGCACTCCAAAATCATTTAAAGAAGGCTTCAAAGGTTACTTTTCTCTCCTGAGACATTGGAAGGAGTGTAGCCATGGGTTCCAATGCTTTTTTACTGAAAAAAATCGTTGATTATGTCTCACGGGTGTTTTAAAAATTCCTAACTTAACATAAGATTTTTGCGTCAAATACACCTAGGTGTTTGAATCTACCAAAATCTAACACATGTCTAAAAAACTAGCTCTTTTTTTTTAAACCATGGCGAGGAATTCAGTTGGGTTGAAAAATAATCTTAAAGCCCCAAAAAATAAGAGGTCGGAGGTTGAGTTTAGTCTTATCAAAAGTGCATTTTCGTGTAAAAAAACCGTGACGAAAGTTAAACGAAAAAAAACAAAGCCGACAAAATATTAACAACCTCATTTTTTAAACAATAAATTCTCTGGATATTTCCAAATTTTAAGATTTCAAAGTTATTTAAAAAAAAGAAAAGTTGTTTTGAACGTCCGTTCGCCTTGTCTGATATTACTTTCAAAAAAAGATCTTGCGAGACACGATCACCTTTCGTATTTTTCACGTCAAACTAAGAACGGCTCTTGAGAGTTAGTCCAACCGGTAGATCTACTCTGCATAACATCGCATTCAAAGTCTCTCAAATCTATCTTCACAGGTGAGTTCTGTTTAACGATAGTTTTTTATTTCGTTATGACTTCTTTTCTCTTTTCATAACATTAACTTGTTTTTGGTTAACTTACTAAAGAGTCAAGGAATTGACTATACTGTCATGGCATCTCACTCGTCATTTTTGTGTAAGTTACTTGGAAAATGTAGATCTAGATAATTCATCTCAAGAAAAGGAATCCATCAAGTTCTGCATAGTCGTATTCTTTGTAACTTGGAAAGTATTAATATAAATTTTCGGCTTTTCTTATTGTTCTCACAAACATTAGAATCTTCTCTCACTTAACACAATTTGACAAGATTGTTTTCATGTCAAACCATATTTTTCGGAAAAGTTATGAAAAGGTTCAGATTTAAAGAAAAGTCATGTCTTTTTTAAGAAGTGTAGACAATAAAGCTAGAACAGTTCTCCTAATCTTTTGAAATTTATATTTAGTTTTAGAGTCAACATGTTCGGGCATTTATTAGAGCTGTGAGATAACTTTTACAAAATTGAACAGGAATAACTTCTTTGTCAATTTGTGTAAGTTTGATAGATCTAGATCTAGATCTAGTTTTTGGAGAAGTGCAGGAAACCTGCATTTTTCATTTTGTTTTCTTTTGAAAAGTTCTATGAATGATACTATGTGGCTTTTATATCTACATATGTTACATACAGTAGTCAAAGGTTTAAAGAGAATATGCTGACAAACTTTCCAAGGATTGCTACAGGACATTGTTTTCTTTGAAACTGATTTGGCTAAATTAAGCAAAATGAAAATTATAAATATCTAGATCTAGATCATAATGCAAAATCCATATATGAGAAAATTGTATCAGTTTATGACAGGAAAGAATTTGTTTTTAACTCATTCAAGGGTAAAATTGTGCAAAAAATATAAAGGGCAGGAAAATGTGCTTGTCTTTTTGTGTAAGTGAACCAATTTCAAGAATCGTAAATAAATTATTATATTTTCTCTCCTGCTTCATTTTTATAAAGTGTGCCAAACCAGCAACTTAATTTTAATGTTTAAATATTGATAACTTAAAGAAGGTTTTCAACAATCTAGATCTAGGTGCAAACTTTCAAAGGATTTAATTTATAGAGCACTGTTTTCATCATGTCAGATAGCCACCATTCCTGAAAGTAGTGCAAGTTCCTATTTCTGGAAATTAAGTTATTATTTTCAAATATTATTTCTTAAAGTTTATCATATTAGTTGGAATTAAACAGTGAGAGATTTGTAATGTTTAAGTACTGGTATTGGGAGATATTTCCTCAAGTTTTTGTAAGGGAATAAAAATGTTTGGGAGTAGTAGTTGTAATGCTTATTTCACAGTCTATTTTTGATTTCTATGGATAGAATGAAATGCCTTTTATAGATTTAATAAAAATCCACACACCGGATAAAAAAAAACATCACTTGGAGAAGAAATTATGTAGACTTGACTCCTCCTTTTTTGTTGTTTCAGTTTCTATTCAAGTGTTATAAGTCAAGAGGCTAAAAAGAATCTAATCCTAATTTTCGTCTCTAGAATTGCTTTTGCATGATTTTAGATTTGTCTTTAGAATACAATTTAAGCCATTTAGAATGGTACCTTTCAATAGTCTCTTTTTTTTTCTTTTTCAGTGAACAGTTTTTCATGAATTTATGGCCAAAGAAAAAGAAGCTTGTTCATCCAAAGAAAACATCCAAAAGTCAAGCATCAGGCAGAATACCGTGCCAGGCTAAAGACAGATGCTGAAAATCCGCAGCCTATTGCTTGAAGCAGAAATTACTGGTAAAGAATTGTTGGGGCAACTTAAAGTAGGAGCAGGAGGAGGAGCAAATTATAAAAAGCAGTATGACTATGAGATACAAATTGAAAAAGTCAATGACTCTACTAAAGTGTGCCTGAAGCTGAAAATATTCAGCTTGAATATTACAAATCATTTACATTGTGCTTGTGAAGCTAAAGTTTTAATTTTATTTGGTTGATTTTTCTTTAGTTGAATCTACAAAATATGTTTGTTGATATTGTTTACAGAAATGCATAGTATATGATTTAAATTTAAGGTGGTTCCCTGATACCTGAAGAAAAATTCTTTTTCAGTTCTGTTAACACTTTTGACTTTTAATGAATATGATTTGAAGTTTTTAAAATTCACTTATCATCAAATAGTAGTTGCTACAAGGCTTCTCATTTCATCTGGAATGCAAGACATATGACATGTTTAGGTGTCAATGAAAAGCCCAATTTAAACACAACTTATCAAGAACATTTCTCAATGCAAATTAGATGATGAAAGGTCAGTTGAAATGCATCTGATGCTTTATGTCATGAATGAAATTTTATTCTTGGTGGATGCAAATTGTATGAAAAAATACTTAAGTGACCAGTTTGGTGTATGCATAGTTCAATCTCATTTGATTTAAATAAATGTGTACTTCATAAAATCATATTTTAAATAGGAGTTGTAGATTTTCATGCTATAATCCTAGCAAATGTATATGTTTACAAAAAGGCCCATTCTTTGCAACTTTTTTAAATGAAGGGGAAATATCAAATTGGATGAAATGATTATCATTATGATTTCTAGCTTTTTATTTCTGTATGACACACATCTCCTCTTCTTTGAATTATATGAATTATATGTCAACTGCTTGGAAAGTACTAATGTGTGCAAAATGCTTGTTTTTAGATAAAAGAGCAATACTGTCTACAATAAAGTATACCAATAATTTATTTTGATTTTCATGATGCAACATAATTTCAATAAACTTTCTTTGCATAGTTCTTTATTTTTTTAAATCTTTGACATGATCAGTGTTATGGAATTTGTTAAAGAGTTGCAGTTCATTGTTTGTTTATCAGTTCTTTCCTTTTTTCGTTTTTGACCTGACAGTTTTTCATGAAAATTAAAACTTAAGAAAGATATTGACAAGAAAATAGAACCTCTTACATTAATTTTTTTGAAATTCATTCACAAGTCTCATTCTTGAGTAGTTCAATGTATTAGCAGAGAGTGGCGTGACTTCTTTACATTTTGTTTGTTTTTTTTTTACATACATTTTTTGTGTTTATGTAGTTTTTATAATGGCACAGTATAATGAATAGAAGGATGCAAGTAATTTTGAACACATTCCCAAACAATAACCCTGATGGATAGGCAATTTTAGACTAAAGAAACATTACATGTAGTAATTAATGATAAATTTATGACTCTGTGGAGTACTTCCAAATAGTATGGGGTCTGATAATTTTCGTAATATACTCTAACAACATATAATCCTTTAAAAAAAAAAATTTGTTCAATTAAGAATGTTTTGACTATGACCGCTTGAAAAAGATGTTTTTTTCGTGTTATTTTACGTATCAAGGGCAATTTCTGGCTAGAATGAAGAATAAACATCTTACTTAAGCTTTTATCCTAAATTAAAAGATTATTGCAACGTTTTTTCGCTTTAAGTGTATCCAAAATATGATTATTTTTAGAGTAAAATATCAATAACTCCGTTTAAATATTGCTTAATCAATCAAGGGCAATAACTCTGTCAATACTGAAGTACTTATATAAAAAAGGATATGATATCTTCAACAAAGGTCTATACTACAACTTTTTCTTCTTTGAGTTATATAGAAATGTCTATAACTTTCAAGGTAAAGGCATGCCATATGGGCGTAAAATCATGATAGATCTAAGCTACCTGTACTTGGTAATGGGTCATATATTGACTGTTAATCATTGATGTGATGAGTATGAAATTTTTAAGACCAGTTTGTTTCACAAAGACAAAGAGAAAACCAATTATCCTCATCTTCATCCCTAACATATGTAATGAATAACACTGCTATTTTTACTTTATTTATTTACAATTCCCTACAAGTCCAACATATTATTAAAGCAATTACCTCTACTCTCTACATATCTAGGTTTCAACAAGCAATGTTCAACCTCAAGGAATGGAATTAACGAAACTAAATTTCTAATTCTATAGTATAGCTGCTTAGTTTTTTCAAAAAAAAAATATTTTTTTTAATGATTTTAAGGCCAAGCTTAAAAAAAAAGGGGGCAAATCATCTGAAGAATGAGTTGCATGATAATTTTTTTCCAGTAATTTGCACTTATGGGCCCAACTTCCTTCAAGCTTTAAAATTATATATTTCTTAATGAGTTAGATATTCTGAATGTGAATATGAAGATTTTCATTCATAACAAATAAATACTTTTCAAGATATGAGCTTTTTTGCATTGCACCTATGCCTGATTTTTGTCCTAGTTCTGTGTTCCAGTCCACTTTTGGTGCTTTTGCCTACTCCACTTATTCTTGACACAGGTAGCCAACCTTTACCCACCACAATCCCAGCGCATGCTCACAATTCCAAAACCAGGGGCATTACTTTCTGATTTGGAAAATGAGGACCTACATCTTGATGAGGAGGATCTCATTTGTCATTATAATTAAAAAAGAAACACTTAAAGATGAGGAATAGTTCTCTACGAAAGTGGGGCTGATATCTGCAAATTTACCTTATTTTTGCACTTCCTAGATCTAGTACTACTGCACTCTACAACTTTTCTTTTAATTTTGTTTTAATAGTCATTGGCATGCAAAATTATCATTGTTTCCTTCATGTCTAGACATTACCCAAATCTATGGTAGGCTTTATTCAAATTCAAATTTTCATATTTAATGACACAGTGTGGATGATATCTGCAAATTTACCATTTTTTCTTTGTAATGTAAATATACAATGTATGAATTTAGTTTTAACTTTGTTTTAATAATCATTGGCATGCACGATTGTTAAGTACTGCATCTTTAATGTCTAGACATTACACAAATATGCTTTAAAAAATTTAATTTTTCATTTATTAATATAGATTCTAGATCTAGTCTTATCAGTTTATGCAAAATCACTGGCCATGCTATAATCTATCAGCTTAGTTAACATTGAATATGATTTTACAACAAATAAATATATCTAGATCTATGTTACTAGAATCTATCTGGGGATTTTCTGGATTCTAGTTATATTCATAGTTCATTGGTATTGACAGTTTATCTGAAGTTGTAAATAGTTATAAGTGTTGGCTATATAGGCCTATATTTACAGGCGTGGTGCCTTGACTGTTTTTTTCTTCTTTTCTTTTTTTGTACACTCTATCTCTCTACGAAAATAGTTGAACACATTGTTTGGTGATTGTTGTTTTTTGAAATATCGCTTTTTATTTTAATTTTAAGTTATCTTTAAGAGTTGATAATGCGTGATTGCTTGTTTGTAAACGCGCAGCAATGCGGAAAGACGGAAGGCCAAACTATATACACGTATTTTTGCTCCAAAACTCACACTTAAGTGCATTTAGGTTTGCCTTTCGCGTGGCCTGTGCGTCTACAAAATTGTTACTAAAATTAAAATACCCTAAATTTACCCTTTTGCCGTCTGTTTTGATGAAGAGAGTGTGGTTTTGTTCTCCCCACTGGTGTATTCTGAGCTCTGCTTCGGCATAAGTATTGAAAGTTTCGCCAACTGATAAGGGACATAGAAAGCTTTCGGTAAGTTCTAACTTCGGGGTCTCCATTATTGGTACTTTACAAACAGGAAGTAGACACTTTTGATTAGCCGCTAGGAACGCCCTTGAGTGTACATAGTCGAACTATCCGTCCGGAACAGGGACAACCGAAGCTTTTGGGAATAATTTTCATTCATCATGAACGAAACACTACCAAAAACAAACGACGAACTTTAAAATATTTTAACAAAGAACAAAAATTTCGAAATGATTGAGCTCAAATAAAAAATGATCATATATATACATAAAATAACTTTTGAAGGTGTGAAAATTTCAAAGCATAGAATCTTGGCCAATTTAGGAAGATGCGAAGGATGAAATGTGGGATGGGTGCCTCTGTGTTGTTAGAGTAATTTACTCGATTCAAATGCGTGGTAGGCTTTTCGTAAATATTAAGTATATTAAGGCATTCCCCAAGAAAATTCGGTTAAGGGTACATGGAATGAGCATCGGTACTGAACTGTGTTATCATCACATAAGTTGTATCTCTCTGAAATTTGTATATTCCCCTTCAGAATTTTACGCAAACTTTCCGTACAATTATGACTATGGTTTGGCATAAAGTTCTCTGTTTTTAGTGGCGGAAATTCCACGAATAAATGCTACTTACTCTCGCAGTGAAGGCCTCGACCCTTGCCTCCATGACAAGTCCCGTAGCGTCACATGGATTTTTTTTTTTTATGTTGCATAAACCAATATCTTTGTTGCATGGACTAAAAGCAAAACAAAACAAAATGAAAAAGTATATTAAAAATTTCGTCCCAACCCACTTTTCTTGGCTTTTTTTCTTTTTTGACCATTTAGTTTTGCATGTGTTCTGTATACATTAATTTCTAGATAGGTCAGCATAATCAGCGGTGATTCTTTACAAACAAAATAGAACGAAGAGAGAAAGGAACACGGCTTTAGAGTTACAACCTGAGCCCGAGTTCCAGAAGAGGACGGACTAGGCTCCGTTATTATACTATTAGAAATAGATAAATCAGTCCCGATTGTCTACTATAGATTGTCATTAAATCAAACTGAGAAGGACAGCCCTCTACATTTGCGCTAATTAGTAGCTTTAGTGTGATTGATAAAACAAATTTTGAATATGATTCCTTTAAGTCTTTTCATTAGAAGAAGCTGATGACGTAAAACATCTGAGACCGCTTTACTCGTTCTAATATAATGATAAAATAAGTTCATCAGATGATTAATCTTGGCTAACGTTAATCATAAATACCAAATTTTTTTTAAATGCTTAATTTTTTCATGCGTTAGGTGCCTCAAATATAAATGCAACGGTCACCATCTAACAACTCTCCGTCTCCGAACCTATTATTGCTTTGAAAAATTTTTTGTTTGTTTGTTTTACATCTCTAAGAATACGTTAGTTGTTGTTTTTTTTAAATAAGATTTTCTATCTCTAAAGCTTTGTTCGTTGAGTGCCTTTATCCTTATTAGGGATTTTCAGGTTGACAATGAATAAACTTACTGTTTGTGTGTATGTGTGTGTGTGTGGGGGGGTGGCGAGGAGCCGCGTTGTAGGGCACAAACTGATGACGGATCAAAGGGATCATCTTCAGTTTTCATTGTGTTAAGCCCATTTAAGGTGACTGTGAGTCAAGAACAAACTGTTTAGACAGTTTGAAGTCGTGTGTGAAGAAAAAACAACAACGAAGAGTTGACTGTAGGTATTAGATCATACGCTTTGGAGCAGCTGACCAATATATGATTTTTCAGTTATTTTTCGCTTGCCTTATGCTGCAGCCAATAAAACTTGCTTTGGTTTGTTTGCACATACTGAGGATTAATTAACATGATTTCTTAGAATGATAACTGAACTTCTATTTGAAAATTTCCATCAGAACTCGATCTATTAAAGAACCCGTTTAACCTGTTTCTATAGTATTGTCTCTCAAAGCGCGGTTTATTATGTGCAAGCGTGATTAAGAGTAAACAAAATGAATCTAGTCCTAAGCCAGCGCATCATTATATTTATGGAATACAGGCATGATGATTGTTTACTTTTTGATATACATATAGTTATATATATATATATATATATATATATATATATATATATATATATATATATAGTGGGAGTATTTGCGATCGTTAGCAGTAGGGCCTCGATGCCTGCCTCTATGCTAAATCTATTAAATCCAACTCTCCTTTCTAAGATCTCTTATTGTTTAATGTTTTTAAAAATTGTTTAAAGACAGATTAATTATATTTGTCAGCCTCCTATGGGTTATGAAACAATAGAATAGTTCGTTTATCCAAATTGAAAATATTCATCCCTCTCTCGCAAAAACCAAATGTCTTTATTACATGAATTCCTAAAAAAAAAAAAAAAAGAAAAGAAAAGAACAACAAATATAGTTAAATTTGATTTTTCACTCTTCGTGAGTACTATCTCTTTCTTTTAGGTTGATGGTAAGGTTACCCTTGGGCTATAGGAGCATTTAATCTAAAAAGAAAAATTAAGTACTCCTGGAAGAGTATATGTACATACACTCTCTCTCTCTCTCTCTCTCTCTCTCTATATATATATATATATATATATATATATATATATAGTAAAAAGAAAACAATCGTTATGCCGCCTGTATTCCATATATACAATGATGTGCTGGCTTAGGAACTAGATTAATTTTGTTTATTCTTAATCACGCTTAAGCATAATAAACCGCGCGTTGAGAGACAATGATAAAAACAAAACAAAACGGGTTCTTTAATATATAAAATTATATATATATATATATATATATATAATGTGCGACTTCATCGATGTTTAAAGTGAATCAAATAAAATGTCTCTTAATCGAGGATCACAATATTTACAAATCGTCCTAAGAGATAACTTACGACGGTGGAAATGACTGTCCGACTGCGAACTTTGCTTCTTCAAAATTACTAAATTTGAGTGTTAGCTAGACATTACTATAACGATAGTGTAATGATCACTCTTGGACATGGAGGTAGAAAAAAATTTCCCAAATTAACAAACCAGTCTAAGCCCGAGGCTACCTGTGGAGAGTGAACAGTGTTACAATTACATTCATAACAATGTCTTTGTGAAAGGTTATTGTAATTTTTTTTTAACCATTTTGATGAAAAATTTGATGCTCACCTCGGCGTGCATTTATTTCACTTGTGTTGCAAATTGAGAGTTCAAACGTATAATGTTTTATTTCATTAAATCACTCGCAGTCTTACCTCCAGGTCTAGATCTAGATCTAGTTCTAGAGACCCTTTTGAGGTATTATAGCTACCCATATAAACATTCCGGACCTGGTCTAGATTAGAGTTTAAATGACTGATAATGGCCCGAAAAAAAAAAAGCAGCACACTTGGCTGGAAAGATTTTCATTTGAGTCCACCACCATTTAACCTATTGAGGGTGTTATTAATCAAACTGTTATAATATAATACACAAAAAAGTATGTTTTGTACAACAGGACATCCTGTGATCATACAAATTCATCAATCTTATCATCTTTTAATTGAAAACTCCGCCCACCCCCCCAGGACTTTACATTTGCAATATTATTATAACAGATGCCATTATTGTATATTGTGCAAACTGTAAAGTTCAGCAAAATTTGCTGGGATAGAAATTGAGAGCCAAGAGTTCAGCTCTTTATTTTGTAAATCAAAGGGCCAATCAACCTACATCTGGGTATACAAACCTTAGATGCTGTTTGTATTTCCAGCAATTTATTAGGACTGCCCCATTAATTTATCTTAGTATTGGATATCCATGTAGTTTAACCATTGAACTGGGGATGAGAGAAAGGCTTTGCTTTTGGTCCAGGCTTGAGAGAACTGAAGAAACTGTAAGTCCAGTGAAACACGTAGCTTGACAGACACTACTCTGCAGAGAGGTTTAAGAATTTTTTGTAGGCTTAGAAGCACTGGGGGAAGACTAACGAAAACAGGGAACGAACTGAGGTCCCACTAGGAGAAGAATTATGCAAAGGCTGCTATTTCATTTTATCATATATGTTATTTTAATGTCAAGTTTTCTATTTTAAAGCCTTCAATGTCCTCATTATTTCTCTATCTTTCGGTCTCCGTCTGTCTGTCTGTCTGTCTGTTCTCTTTTCTCTCTCTCTCTGTTCTCTTCTCTCTCTCTCTCTCTCTCTCTCTCTCTCTCTCTCTCTCTCTCTCTCTCTCTCTCTCTCTCTCTCTCTCTCTCTCTCTCTCTCTCTCTCTCTCTCTCTCTCTCTCTCTCTCTCTCTCGATGTCTCAGTTGTTAAAATTTTGTTAAAAATTTAATTTTTAAAAATCTTTTGAATTCTGAATTATAGATTAAAGAGAAAAATATCTATATTCAAGTGCCATTAATGAAACAAACAAAATCTGATATCCAACACATTTGAGCAACTATCTATGTACATAATCCCCAAGCCTGTGTCAAATTAGGATCTTGTTAAGTCAATAGCAAAAGATACCACAAATTCATGGGATGATTTGAGGATAGCTTTCATTCTTTGTATTGTAGTCTTAGAACCTGAGAGCTCAACACAATGGAGATCTCATTCGTCACATCAAATCTCCTGATTAAATTGTTGTAAAAATAATTTTAAAACTTAAGGTACATCATAACATTTTAATATAAATAAATAGTGTTATCAGTGTCATGCTTTTTGCATAATGAAGAAAATTTTTTTCATATGACTCCAATCTAGTTATTGAGAGTTAAACTAAAAATTATGAGTGATGATAATGAAAAGACAGACACTTTTTCTAGTAATGCCAAGGAAGAAAATCTTGACATATCTGTTAAAAAGATCAACATCCCTCAAAATGATGAAGATGAAATATCTGCCTCTAAATCAGAGTTACTGAGCATTATCAGGAGAAGAGTTGGTGAAATAAATGATTTAATTAAAAGAGCAGAGAAAGCAGAAAGACTTTTGGAGAGGGCAAATAACTACAATGAGGACTTGAAAGCGGAAATAGCACATCTCAGCAATGAACTTCATGGATATCGATCATTCAAGAGACATGGAAGATCTGTCCTGGTGCAAGTGTCGGAAAATGATTTCATTGAAGGTATTCACAGCAATTAAATTCAATTAAGTTTGATTAACTTTTCAACCCAAATTTTAAACTCACAACTATATGCTTGTAAGATTTAAAGATTGGAGTGTTTATTGTAACTATTAAATATATCTTAATAAATTTGAATGTAAGGTACTTTAAGTTATAAACTTTCATTGAAAGAGATTCTCTATCACTCTATCTTTTTTTTACGATCAGAATTTCTCTTACATTGTCTGTGAAATCTTAGTGGTAGGCAGGCTGTCTTAAGGAAGAAATAAAAAAAAAATTCTGTAGATTTTTAAAACATCCAGCTCCTCCCTCAATGCCCCTTGGATAAAGCATCTTGAGTCAAATGTCAATGTGAAGCACATAAATGAGCTCTTTGAATAGAAATCCTGCTTTAGTCCATCTCATTTTATTTTCAAGTAAAACTGAAATTCTTTAGTTATTTTGTAAGTTTGTCGTTGAGAATTTTTGCAAAAAGAACTTAAATATTCTTCTTTTCACTTAAAAAAACCTCTGCCCTTTTTTTTTGTATCAGCAAATGGAGAAAAGCCTATGCCAACATGGGGGACTGCTGCACCTGGGGTGAGGAAAATTAATCTATCATGTATTTTAGACTTTTGTCATATCTTTTCATATAAATGTACACAATTATTGCATACCTGCTGGTACACTGCATTGTATCTTTGAATTTGCATTTTTTTTCATAACAAAGTTTTAATCCTTTCAGATTATTTTGTTCACTTTACCTTTCGAAAATAGCTTTCTTTAACCACAAAATAGAGTTGATAAATGTTTAAAATGACAAAGAATGAACTTACATTTTATACATATAAATATTCTGTCGTACTTTGACAAAACACCTTTAACAGTTTTGGCGCGAAAATTTTTATTTTTTAAATCAATAGATATTTTCATTCTCCAACTTATAGCAAAATCTAAGGCCTGAAAAAATCTTTGAATTTGAATAAATTTGAATTTTTTAACGTAAAAAATGCCCTTAGTCTTAAGGCATGCCTCAGTACTTTCACAAAACACCTTTACTTCGACAGAACGCCTTTAATCTAAAAATCTAAAACTAAAGGTGTAAGTCATTGCGGTTACAGGAAATGGGGTGCGCTTGTGCTTTCACAAAATGCCTGATGATCATGTTTTTTCAAGAAAATGAGGTTTACTCCGGGTCATGAACCGCTGATTCATTTATCGCATGAATTGTGTTTGGTCACTATCTTATCAGATCAATCACAAGCCAATCCTCGACATTTGCCTTTTACCTCTGACATCCCCTAAAATAATTAGGCCTATTTAAATCCAGCAAAAAGCACACTCTCTCTTCTCTATTAAATGCAACATCACTGAAGAAACCAAAATCATTTTAGTATAAAATAGCAGTTAAACGGTTCTAGATATTCAACGATTGCTTTGCTATGAATCCTGAAAAAAAGTTCCAAGATCTGTTCAAAGACCTGATAGCTAGGTAAGTGGATATTTGTTTGAATGGAAGATACTTTACAACTTATCATATTTAGAGTGTGAACTCGTACCGACTATATTCTTCAAAAGTTATGCAGGCTCTTAACTTGAAACAAAGGGAAGCCTCACAGTACTGTTATGGCAGTTCATAATGATATTAATAATAATAATAATAATAATAATAATAATAATAATAATAATAATAATAATAATAATAATAATAATAATAATAATAATAATAATAATAATACCCCATTTTATATTTCATATCCTTTTTGCTTCAATGAAAGTATAATTGTTTTATTTGTAACATTTTTTTCAAGGTTTAACTTCAGGTGACATCATTATGTAGGTGTTCTTAACTATGTTTTTCAATATGTTTGAGCTGTTGTGCAAACATAGACAGGTGTAAAAATGACTTATCATAATAGATTTTGATGCATTAAGGATGGACTCATTTATGACAACAACAATCATTAGTGTATAAATTTTCTAATGCAGAAAGGTCATAATACCTCCTACTCACACAAGCAACAGTGAATATTCTGACAATGATGAACCGCCACTGGTGAAACGCCGCCGACTCCAAAACCTTCAGAAAGAGAGAGAAGAAGAAAAAAACCCGTCTTGAGCAGCCTGCATTTACTGGCCTGGATGATGTTCCGCGTCCAGCCAGCTAGCAAGTTTTGGAAACCATCGACGAACATATTGAGTCATTTCATCCTACTTGCAGTCACTACCGACGAAGCCACGCACCTCTAAAACGTTATCTTCCCCCAGATGTCACTGTGTGTTACTTGCACAGTCTCTTTCTCGAAAATCATCCGAACCTGCAAGTTGGATATGATTCTTATTGGAAGTGGGTGGTAGCAAAGGGCATTTCTTTTGCAAAGCTTGGAGTTAAAGAATGCGAGCAGTGTATGGCCTTTAAACTTCACGAGCATTCCCAACCACAAGAAAATCCTGACTGTGACTCCTGCAAAATTCAGCTGGAGCACAAACGAAATTACGTTAGTGGTCGTATCTACTATAAGAAAGACGCAGTAGAAGATCCGGATGAGGGGACAATGATTTACGTGGCGGCTGACATGCAAAAGGTAATTATGCTACCATCAATGCCGGGTGTCAAATCTTGTGTCTTCGTCAACCGGCTTGTAGCATATCACGAAACATTCGCACCTTTAGGTGATCAGCACAAGAAGAAGCACGCCAAACAAGTGACATCCATTTTGTGGCACGAGGATATATCTGGTCGCTCTGCTGCTGATGTAACATCTGCCTTCATCAAGGCAATTTCAATGATGGCCGAGGACGCTAAAGACATTGTGATCTGGTGCGACAATTGCTCAGCTCAAAATAAAAACTGGATTTTTCACGTCAATTACCAGGTACATCAATAGCAATGCAGGTGTCCTACCACAGACAGTGACATTTAAGTACCTCGAAATGGGTCACACTTTCCTGTCTGCTGATTCATTTCATTGACTGGTGGAAAACAATATGCGCCGGAGGAAGAATGTCTACAACTTTCACGATTTTTTGACATTTGTTCAGACATGCGGTGGTGCTCCAAAAACTGTAGAGATGCTGTATCATGATTTCGTCAAGTGGGACAAACGTGTCAGTGGAGGAAAAATTGTAAAGATACCATACCTTAAGCAAATTCAAGAGGCTCAAAGAGTCTTTTTTTAAAATTATTACATGATGATGACGTTTTTGAAGAGTGTGACTTTCTGATGAAAAAGACCCAAAGAGATATTGATTCTGGTTCGAACATACCACAGATCCAATCAACGAGGAATACTGGAGTGGAAGAAAATGAAAATCATTGAGTCACTTCAATGCCTCATGCCCAGACCAAAACGTGCCTTTTAGAATGCCATCCAAATAGACAACCAAGTCGCCGACCTCACGGAAATTGACATTACAGAAGATTTTGAATAGACTGTTGTAAATAGTGTTTTGAACTAGTTATACATGTATTTTATTTGAATGTTTCCATTATATTTCTTTTTACGTCTCTCCATACGCTCTCCCTAAATGTGCGTTATCTCTAAATTAATGTCGGTCTTCTTTTTATTCGAGTTAGTACTTTCCTGGATGTTCTTAATATGTTTGATTTAATACCCTCCTTTACCTTTCTTTTCATTTTTACCACAATTCCAGTTTAGCGAATGCTTTAAATATATAATCTTATATATGCATTATATATTCTATGGAAACACCATATCTTTCTGTAAACATATTTATTCATCATGCCTTCATTTATATGCTATTTCTTAGTCCACTGTTGCTCTTTTGTAAAACTAATAAAGAAAATAAAGTCATCAAATTGTCCTCTACTGCATATTAGACAGTGTAGACAGAGAGATAGAAGAATGTGATGAGGTTTTGACTGGTAAAGGTGTTTTGTTAAAGTAAGGACGGGTGCTAAAAGCCTAATTTCAACTCTCAAAGTGGTGGTAAAGGCGTTTTGTGAAATTATTGTGGCCATGCATGTGCCCTTAGCTAGCCAAAGGCGTTTTGTCAAAAACCTCTGGTTTATTGTGATAAAAATACTATGACAAAACGCCTTTAAGGTTTTAATACCTTTATTTTCAAACTTTTAAACACAGTATGTAAATTGAAATCAGACCAAGCCCTTTTTTATATATTTGTGATGAAAAAAACAACATCTGGTTAAAATCTTCGCTAAAATATGTGAAACAAACTAAATCAAGTTTTTCTCAGATCAAGGTTTTTACATGAAAGGTGTTTTGTCAAAGTACGGCAGTATTATTTTAAGTATCTTTTTGCATTAATCAAATTAATGTAAATAATAATCATATAATGTGGTATATTATAAAATTATCTGCAACAAAATGCAGAGTATGTATTGTTCAAGCTGTGTCAGGAATAAAATGTTATATATATATATATATATATATATATATATATAGAGAGAGAGAGAGAGAGAGATAGATAGATAGATAGATAGATATAGATATATGCAATTAGAAAAGTTTTTTAAAAAGTGTTTATCTCTTAATTTCTTGAGAGTTGTTTCAAATAAGAAGATAGATCAGCTGTAATGAACAAAACAAATAAAGAACTCAAAAATGTCAAATTCATTAAAGTGAAGGCAATTTTTTTTTAACATAACTCTATGGTTGAGAGAAATCCTATTTATGCTTGTCCAAGACATGATTAATGTCATACAGCTGCTTTACTAGATACAGCTTCTTCTTCTTTTTTATGGTTAAGACAGTTGGGATCTCTATAAGATAAGACAAGATAAGGTTTGCTTTATTCATCCCTCTGAAGAAATTCAAAACTGACATGCCCATTAACATAAAAAATCATAAATACATACAACAAAATTCCAGGTAGTTATGTAAATAAAAAATGATACATACATACATACATACATACATACATACATACATACATACATACATACATACATACATACATACATACATACATACATACATACATACATACATATACACACACATACATACATTACATACATTACATAACATACATACGTCACATACATACATACATACATACATACATACATACATACATACATACATACATACATACATACATACATACATACATACATACATACATACATACATACATACATTACATATATTACATACATCATACATACATACATACAAGCTAGATGTATTTATTTTTCTATACAGAGCAAGTGTGTTATATAATATAGAGTAAGTTTACATCTAAAAATGTTTACTCTGTAAAGATTATAATGAATAAATAAATAAAGCTAAGATATAGGAATTGAGATTGATTAAAGGCCTTTTGAGGTTTTTGTTTTAGATTTAAGAGTCCTGAAGCTTTCTCCAGAGAAAAAACAACTAATTTTAGGTCAATCACATGATTTCTTTTTCTGAAAATGTGCATCTTCAGAAAAAATAATCTGACAGAAACAGAATATAAGTCATGTGGTTTCACTCATGCTCATAGCTTGGTTTATAAAGGGAAGAATTTTTATGCATTTCCATTAACATAAAAATGGCATATTTTTTTTGGTCTTGTTTAAGAAAATAGTTGAAGGTGCTTTTTCAATGTTTGTGAACGTCTGTTAGTTTCTTCTATTTTATTTCATCCTTTTCTCTTTTTTTTCAATCTTTCCTCTCCCATAACATTTAAATTTTCCTTTTATTTATTATTATCAGGATAAGTCCCTGCTTTCCATTTCGGAGAGTCTGAAAGTAGTGGCAGAGGAAGTGATCCAAAATCAAGATCTTGAAGAGGGTCATAAGAACAGTTCTGAGAAATCAGCAGATGCTTCATCAGAATATGTTTATGATGCGAAAACTGGCCTTTATTATCACCCAGCAAGTGGATACTATTGGGATCCTGTAAGAGGAATCACTCTTCTCAGAAACTAAAGATAGTTTAGAACTTTTGGACATTAGTTTGTTATCTTTGATTTCCTTGGTAAATTTATTATGGAAGGCATTGCTTTTAATTTTTTTGTTAAATTTTTGGAGCTTTCAACAATTTGCCAATGCGTTTTTTCTTAAAGAGAGAAAAGCATTTTGATTTGTATACCAATCTGGAAAACAAATTGATAATAAAGATTTTAACTATTTGTCTATTAAGCCTTTATCTGTTTTGATGGGAAGCAATCTACTTTGATAACAGCTTTCAAGAACATGTGGATAATTGGGCCCTGCACTTAAAATAAGTAACCTTGTCTTGATCTCAACCCAGGCTTGCGTTACTCAAATCTGAATTAGATAAAGAGTCTTTATAACAACATAAAAAAGCATGATATGAATCATGTTTGCGACAAATTTTTTATTTTGCTACTTTCTCCCGAATCTCTTTAAAAAAATGTGCTAAGCGAATGATGTTCACTTAAAAATAGGTGATTGTGGATTGCACATTTAAACTTTGAAATTTTTATTTCAGACTTCCTACTTGTTTTATGATTATACAAGTGGTACTTACTACCAATATGATGAAGCCACTGGTGAATATACAGTGCATTCCCAAGTGGATATAACTGCTAATGGCCAGGTTGGGCAAAATGTTTTAAAAAATTGTTTTCTTGTGAGATTTGAATACAAAGAAAGCTTTGAGAATCATAATGCTTGGAAAAATCTCTTAAACTGATGGATTATATTTTTTAAAATTTATATAATAAAAACACCTCAGATGTGAATTGAGAATGGTAATGAAATACCCAGATCCCAAGATTATCAAGGGCAATTTAATTGTGAAATTTCCCTCACATATTTACTTATTGATCATTGGATCTAGATTAAGAGGATTTTTAGAAAAGTTAATTGCAAATAGGCTGAAATCCTCAATGTGTTGAAAGCTGATGATAGGGTTGAAATCTCTTTTTGTGTCAAATTGTGTTTGTTCAAAGGTGATTATATCAATAACCAATATTTTGTTGTCCTAATCACATAGGTTTATTCTATGCAGTTATTGAGTATTTGATAAATATTTTATAGTTTTATTAATTAACAATAAATTTATAGAAATCTATTAATTCAATTTCAACCATGTTTTTTTTTAATTCATTTTCTGTAATTTATTTTCTGTACTTCACTTCTTAAAAGATTATATTAGTTGAATTTTGCAAACTTTAATTCTGTGGTAAACAAAGGATGATTTAGAAACCATGTGCACTTTTTTCATTGCAGTGTCAGATGGGATGGCCATCTTCTCCAAGTGGTGTTGACAGTTTGTCTTCTGAGTTTTCTGTTTTGAGTATCAGCTGTCAAAGATATCAGAAGAATGCATTAGGTAATGATAGTTTAGTTCATAAACTACTTATGAGACCCATTTGTCCTTTGTTTCTTTTCTTTCAACAGGTTTTGCAAAAGAGTGAGAGGCGATGTCAAACACATGTTAAATCGAGGAAAAGAAAGAGGAAAGTTAAAAAACCAAGCCAACAGAAACAGTTTGAAGATGAGGATGTCATTGGTATTGATGGAAGTAAAAGACAAACAGAATTGGAGCAAACATGTGCAAACAACATTTATGACACTGAAAAGATCTTTTCTTGTGTAAAAAATAGCCCTAAAATAGATGAAGTTATTAGAGTGCCATCAGAGTCAGAAGATGAAAATGAGTCACTTAGAAGTCTTGCCACAGGAGAATCAGAGTTAGTTTCCAGCCCGGAGTCTGGAGAAGTCAGTGATGACTCAGAGGAAAACACTTATTCTGCCAAGGCTCAAACTGCTGGTACCCTTGCACATAATGTGCAGATGCAATACGTTGATGGTTTGTTCTTACATCACATCTTTTAATTATATTCAGGAGGCTTGCCTCATATATATTGTTTGAAAAGAAATACATGTTTCAATAAAATTCTGTCTGTAAAACTTTGTACAGTACCCCTCGGACTCCACGAACTAGTTCGGTCATTTTTAAAAGTTCGTTGAATGCAAGGCTCGTTGGAGCCATGACAGGCGGCGATGAACTTGGGAAGTAATTAACCAAATTGAAATTACCTCAAAATTATCTCCCTTGTTTTTATCAACCAATCACATGTTTATTAAGCCACTCTTTACCCTTCCCACAATTGCCCAAGTTACTGCTGCTTTGGCTCTTTGATCCTGTATCATGATCTCCCCATGCATTTGCTGCTGCTCCCTGCCCCCTACCCCCTCTTTTTTATAAATCTTCTCCCTGCGTGTCAATACGTTGCTGTCCCCGACCCCTAGTATTACTATGACATAGCGTAGCCTACACTCTGGGTGTCCAAGGCCTATACACTTCAAGCATTTTTTAACAGCTGACAGGGAATCTTTTGATTGAATTTTGACTGCATAGTTTCTAAGTAGAAAAGCATTCTATAGTGGATTTGCCAATACTTGAGGTCGTTGAACCCAAAGACGGGTCTGAGATTAGTTCGTTTGATGCAAGGTATTTGAAGAGAGTCAAAGAAGGACAAACAATGGGGATTTTACTCTGTTGAATGCAAGGTATTCTTTGAATCCTAGTTAGTTGGATTCTAGGTGTACTGTATTAAAAATTTATCAAATTTGTCATGAGCTAGTTTCTTGTTTTCTTTTTTTATTGAAAATAAATTTTCCAAACTTTTTATGAATCACAATGATAAATACATCTTCAGAACAGTGGCTGGCTAAATCTTCACATCTCTCTGGACCAATAGTACAGATATGAGCATCTCACAGGCTCTTTATATGTTATAATTTTTCTACTTATTTGTGCAACGGTCATCAAGATAATAGGGTGTATTACAAAGTTTCTTGTCCTTGAAACAATTACTTTCGTTTGTGAGAAATGCAGGAAACACATCTTCTAGCTTTAAATTGTTCATTACAAAATTTCAAACAAAATGCTATTTCTAGATATTATGATGTCAGCTTGGCTTTCAAGTCTCCTTTGAAGAGGAGCGTTATATCCACTTAACAGTACTATAATCACAGGTTTTTAATCTTTATAGATTCAGAGTATGTAAAACAAGTCAATGCCTCAGTTTTCATTTGTCCTATGTCCACATGAAGCAGTTTTGAGAAAATGGCTTTTAAACTTTCATACGCCTTATACTCATATGTTGGACATACAATAAAAGTGTAAGAGAACAACACATTTTGCTTGATTGTTGGTTCTAAATTTAACAGGGCATATAGGTAATGCATTTGGGGGATGGAAATTGACTCAAGCTCTAATTTAGTGAAACTGGACATAGAACAAATGAAAACTGAGGTGCTAAAGTGATGAGACACATTCTGTTAATATTAAGATGGATTCATAGTTACCCCTTAGATCTTTCTTGATATATTAATACAAAATATTACATAAAAATGTTTTTCTTTTTATTTTCATGGTATTTTACTATCTTCTCATTGGCGTACAGACACAAATTAAATTTTTCAAAGATTGCTTTGTCTATTTTTTAATGTAAAGAGTAGCTCCAAATATGCTCCCCTTGAATTTAATCAGTTCTTGATAAAAAGTGAGTCAATAGGATTTCTATAAGAATCAATAAGAATAGCTAGCTAATTTTTGCAAAAAAAAAAAAAGCCAAATCTATTTATGGATCCTTAAAAACATTCAGTATCATAAAGAGTAAATGTGGAGCTATAAATCCATTCTGCAGGGCAGTGCACTTTATGCACTTTTTGTGGGAGTTCTTAGCTTTTTAAAAAGTGTCTCAAGAATCTTTTAATGGATCAAGAAAGTAAAGAATATATATATATAATCAGGTTTGCTAGATTTCTGATTTAAATTTTTTTTTTCAATATTCTAAAGATAGTCAAATCTGCCAATATCATAGACATAAAAGAAGTTTGCAAATTTATGTAAATTTGTATTTTTCTAATTTTAAATTTTTTACATTTTTTCCTATTCCATTTTCCATTTTCCATTTTCATCTCATTTCTGGAATTAGCTTTACATGATATTGATGGGGATCTTTATTTGAGATGTTCTTTGTAGCACCATAATTAAATAAGATTTAGTCAATTTTGGTCACCAAAGTCTTTGTACTGCTAGTTTTTTTTCTGCTAAAATGTTGTAAATGCAATAGTAATGGGATGTTTCAGTTTAAATGAAGTATTGAAAAAAGTTAACTATTAGTAAAATTAGAAGACCATGTAGCTCTGAACAAGAAGAGTCCCTTATGTTTATGCTTTCTCAAGTCGCACAATAAAAATGTAAGATCCAGATTCACATTTATTGCAATGATTATTTTGTCTATCTTGATCAACAAAAATTTTTTAGTTATCTGAAAAGAAAACCTTATAAAAAGTATTTATTTTTTCTTTGGTAGATCATCAGAAATAAATAGTTTGTCATGTTTTTTAACATACAGAATTAGCAGAACACCACC
Organism: Elysia crispata; assembly: GCA_033675545.1. Lineage (NCBI taxonomy): Eukaryota > Metazoa > Mollusca > Gastropoda > Plakobranchidae > Elysia > Elysia crispata. The sequence goes on from JAWDGP010000875.1 coordinate 579,989, forward strand.
CACCATGCATTCGTCTGGTTGTGCTGGAGTCAGACTATCTCAAGATGGGGTCATTATTCATCATAACCTGTTTGGGTGGCACCATTGGTCGAGAGCCAAATGCTCGCCATGCCTTAGAGATTCCTGATATCAATGTCAGCAAGGTATGGTGACTTTAAGTCAAACATGGTTTGAATGCCTTCTTTTATCCTTTTATGTATGTTCATAAAAATTTGAGAGCCAGTATTTTAAGTTGTTGTTTTTTTTTTAATCAGACTGCTGGTATCTTTACGGAAGCTCTTGTCCTTACCTCATTTGGGTGTTTTTTTTAAAGTTTTGAATGCATATCGTTTGCTGCTGTGCTATGAGATAGGTACCTAAAGTCACTTATGTTTCTTCTTATCCAGCGTTGCTTCAATTCCAGGCCTTTGAAATGATCCACCAATTTTAACAATTCAATACCAAATGTCTGGAGTGTGATCTGTTTTTTCCTATGTGCAAGAAATTATTTTTTTAGCATTTTATTTGAAGTTCTTCTTTTCTCCTGCTGCATTTAATTTTTGCCTATCTATACTGCTTCAGCATTGTCATTGGTGTATGAAGCTATGTCATCTGCATGTTGGACGATCAAGACTTTAATCTCTCCAACTGATATTCTAGCTGTTTTCATATCGGCATCTCTTATGATTTTTACCATTTAAGTACTGTAAAGGTAAAGCAATAACCTGGCGCCTTTTAGAATTCTGAAATGTTCTGTGGAATCTATTCCACATGATTTTTTTTGTCAGTTTACAGAGACTAAAAGAGAGCACCCATAGTCCTGAGAGCTCATTATGGCTTATGTTGTCAAGCTTTACTGTAGTCAAGGAATATAATGAACACTTCTTTCATTACATTGATTAGCTTCTCCATCTTGATCTGGAAAGCACATAGCATGTCGCCAGTGCCTGTTCCAGGTCTAAAAGAAGATGGATTTTCTGCAAGCTCTTGTCTATTTTAGCTTTTATTCTGTATTCATCATAATATATACAACATGATTTCGCATGTTTTGCTTATAAAATCTATGACCTATAATTCTCTCTATCTTTTACATGTCTAGTCTTGAATAACACAAAAAATTTTGGATATTTCTTTACCATTGATCAGTGTTAGAAGTTCCATATCTTGAAGCAGAGTAGATGAATTGCTTGATAAGCTATGTATCCACTTGCTTTTAAAAAATTCTTTAGTTCGCTGTGCATCATAAGTTTTGGCATTATACTTCCTCTGTTTTGTCATGTGCCACAGATAATTGTCCTTGATTCAAAAAGTGTTTCGCCATGCTCTTTCCACCTGTTTCTTTTTTTTGGGGATCGTGAGTAATCATTACAGCAAAGTGTCTCGGCTCAAAAGGCTCTCTTTTGACCATTTTTATTTGGTTGAACTTTAGGAGATCTTTAGATGTATTGATATTATCAAATTCCAATATCTATATTCATTCTAATTCTAGTCATTCTTTTATACCAGTTTAAATTTTTTTTTTCAACTTCTGCATCAATTTTTTTATATTCTTGTTTGTCTGTCTGTTTTTATGGCTGTTATTATTGTATTACAGCAATGTTTAAAAAATTACAGGTTTTGAGCAACCTGTGACTTTCTACAGTGAGGTATTAAACACTCACTGGTTTAGATGTGATCCAACTGAATGCTTTAAAAAAAATTCGGTCAAGCCAATTATAGACCTTGTGAGTTAAAAGGGACCTGTAACAAACTAAAAAAAAGTCTAGATATGACTTTAATTTGAATCTCCTAAATGTCATAACAAGGCTTAACTTCTGAGCTATCTGATGTTCCAACCTTCAATTGGTGATAAGATCTTACTTTTAATTGCTATACTCATTGTTTTTATTAAATTTACACCCATTTGCGACACTGGCTTTCTGAACAGGGTGAGCCCAGAAAGGTTTTACTATCATCAACACTCTTGACTTGCATTGGTGGAATGAAAAAATTTTTGTTTGTTGTTGGCCTCTTTGAAGTCCAAGCAACATTGGTCTGGGAGAAAGGGGTGTGGTGCTATGGTTAAAGGAGTGTTGCCGGACGCTGTCTGTTGTCTATGCAGGCACATAGTTGGACTCATTGTTTGTTTAAAGAATTATCAGCACAGCTGGCTGGTGTCAGAAGCATGATCAGAATTTACTGATGGTGGATTGTCAAATGTGACAATATGTTATTAAGCCATGATCGATTTCACTTCTGGTCATAATTTCCATGAAAATTTGGGAGTAGGTTATGGCAAATGTGTGTCATGATGCAGTCCTAGATTGAAAAAAAAGGTTGAGATATCTTGAAAACGAGGAGTGAATTTGGAAAGGGAAACAGATGAGTTTGAAAAATATGTGATTTTGAGGGATTCATAATTGATCCAATCTTCCTGACTGTGGGCACCATTTTTTTTAGTCATATGTTTACAGTCGCACTATTTTTTCTCTATTATTTCTTACTCTTTTTCATTATGTGTGTTGTTCTTTAGTTCTCAGAGAGGCTTGTTAAATATCAGGCTTGTCTGTTTATGTTTCACTTTGAAAGATGATTTGTGTAAATTTTATCGTATCATGTATGCATTTTCTGCGAGTTAAGTATTTTACAGTGGCCATGAAAAGGAAATATTGTTTAAGGTATTCACACAAGAGTAGGTGGGTGTCTTTTCTCAGTCTGCTCACTTATGATGCTTTTATTGAGTTTTAGGATTGAATGCAGTATGATATACAACCTTGGAGATAATATTACTCTTAATGATGGTTATGTTATGTTTATTGGTCTTTTATAAGTGTCTGTCTATTCTCTTAAGAAAATAATGTTTGTATATGCATGAATGATTATCAGAATAGCAGGGAAATCATGTTTTTTTCACTTTCTTTTCTTTTATTTGTTTTGTAAATTTTGCTAGTGGCTGTCTTAAAGAATCGAATGCTGTGTTAAATCCACTCATTCCAACTATTTCAACATAAAGTATTGACTTGTGATTGGGCTTGCTTTTATATGTCCCTATTTTTTTTATGATTGACCTAGGTACATGCACAAGTTGAATTTGATTATGGCTACAGCAGTTATTTTATTACTGACAATGGCAGTCGGAATGGAACATTGCTCAACAATAAAAGGCTTTCTGAGGTAATCATTATCTTTGTTTGAATGCCCCAGCAAAACAAAAAGATACTTTTATTTTATCTCCTATCAGCAGTTGGAATCACATAGCTATTATAGTATGACACTTTTAGGTGCTGGTTTCAGATCAGTACTTCAGTAAAGCTCCAAAGAGTGGATTCGAGTCCAAATAATTTAAATCTGAAAAATTTAAATTCACAGTTGGTTTGAAGTCAATTGACTTTGCAGAATATTTGTCTCTTTTGGTTATTTAAAAATAACAATAAGTTAAAATTAGATCATACATAATTTGGAGAATAGAGCTGGTTAATTTGAATTCACCCATTTTCTTTCGTTTCTTTTTTTTTTTAAATAAAAAGAATTGTTCCTGATGACAGATATGCCAATGCATGCATCTGAGGTGCAAACATGTGTTTATTTTCTGTAAGCCTATAGCCTTTAGCTAGCAGGATTTAATACCTATTAAGTCTCAGATAATTTGTTACTGAACAAGATCACTGCTATGACACTGAGTGGCTAGACATATTAGTTAAAATGAAAGTCTCTGCGTTTTTTTTTTTCCTCTACATATCTTTATAGAGCAACGTAAAGAGTGCAGCTTACCCTTTAAATCATGATGACATCCTTCAAGTTGGAAGCTCTCGTTTGTTACTGCACATTCACAGTGGTCATGAAACTTGTGAGGATTGTGAGCCTGGTCAAGTGCAGGCTAAGCTTAGAATTCTGAATCCTGTAAAAAATGGTATTGAAATTCTTACAAACAATCACTTCTTCATGTATGAACTGCCAAGTTGTACTTTAATTTTTGATTTTCATAGACAAGGCCCAGAATATCTAAACTGATTGCAATTGATTATATATACTGAAAGCCTGAGATAAATGTTTACTATACCAAACTTGTGAAGTCAAAACTTGGAATGTTTTGATGTTTCATATCATGCTTTTTTTTGCATTCTGTTGTAAGATGCTCATATTTCTTTAGTATGTTTCATAATACATTCCATTTCATTTAATTTACAGAGCATGTGATACTCTCTAAAGATGAAAAAAACAGGCAAAGAATGAAAGAATTGAAACAAATAAAAAAGAAATATGGTCTGCAGGTAATTTACCAACTACTGTGGATTTCTTTTTAAATAATTAAAGCTTATTAACTCATTGTGATATCAGTTTTATTCTGATCCTGGTGTACAATTGTTTACAAAAATCATTCATTAGCACACATAATTATGCTAATTCTGTTTTTTTTTTTTTTGAGAAAAAACAAAGTTGAAGAATTAAGGATATCTGTATGAAAATTGATGCATTATATTTATAAACTGTCACTTGTATCTGCCTTTTTGTCAGCTATTTTATTCAGGAAAATGTTAAAAGAAAAATCATTCAGTATCAGATTTTCCTTCTGAGTTTATATTTTTTGACAAATATTTTTTTTTCCTCCCTAGAATTCTCATTTTGAGAACACTGGGGCAAGTCTTTCAAACTCAGATTACAGTGATAAGGCATATCTTAGAAGGAGATATATAGGAAGTGAGCCTGCTGAAATGCAAAATGTGACTCGGGAAATGCCAGCATCTATTCAAAAGTAAGACTTAAGACTTTACTTCTTTTAGATTGAAGATTTATGTGTTAACAGCTTTATTGCCTATCATTTCTATTGAATGGCATATCACCATTTGGAAAGCACATATTCCAAGTACAGTATCAAGCAATCAGGTGTCCTTCTCTTTAGTAGCAATCAAGACCTTCCATGCATCTCAATCCCTTGTTGCTTTTAGTGCATCTATGACTTGTATAACATTAAGCCACTTTTTTAGTTCATCTAACATGTTTTCTTCCTGATTTTCCCTGCAGCATTTTCCTACAATCATTCCACTTGTTACAAGATGCTCTAGTTTCCCTCTTCTCATCACATTGCCAAAAATGGTTGTATGTTGGTTGCGTATTGTGTTTTTGAGCAATTTTGTTGTGTCAGCTTATTGTAACACTTTCTCATTTGATTTCTTTGCAGTCCATGGGATACAGAGCATTCTCTGTAGAACCACATTTCTATTGCCTCCATTTTTTTTTGTAACTGTTTGGAAATTGTCCAGGCCTTGCATCCATACATCAGGATAGGTTCTGTTTAGCGCACCAGGGCTCTTCCTGTATGGATGGAGATGCATTTATTTGTTAGTACCAATTTCATTCTCTAGAAACTCATTTTTGCGTGCGCAGTTCTTAATTCAGTGTTATTGGGTCCATTGCTTGATACTAAAGTAACTAAGTATTTGAATTGATTCCTGTGCTTCAGTTTATTCCCATTGATAAAGTTGTTGATCTGTGGACCCTCATGTTACCAAAACAACTATTACTTCTATCATTTTGTTGTTCGATTTCAACCCTTTCTTACTGGTTTCTTTCAACAATGTCTAGTAATTGATTTACGTCCTCTCTATTTACTGCAGTTAATGCAGTGCTCATCTGTGCACCTCAAGTTGTTTAATGTTATGCCTTCCTACTTTAATTCCTGGGTATCCTTATAGGTTTATATCCTTCTCTGGCATCACGCTTTATTCTTTTCAATGTACTGATTTCCACATCAACTCTCTTTGCTGCTGTCTCTTCCCAGCACATGTATTTTATCACTCTTAGATCTTTTCCATCTATCGTCAATTGTGTTAGTTGTGTGATTATCTCATCATGTCTTGCTCTGTGAAATGCCTTGGTGTTGTTAATGAAGTAGAGATAAACCTCTTTTTGTACTTTCAGAGCCCATTCAATCTTAGATCAAAGGATGTAGATAGCATTTGTTGTACCTTTTTCCTCCACACTCTTCTTATGCTATTTCTCGTTTGTTTTTGTTTCTGATTTGCATCATACTGATTCTTAAGTATCAGGAATGTTTGAAATAGGCCTATTCTATTTAGGAGGTACAAAACAAGAGAGAGGAGTGGATATTGTGCTGGACCAAGAAAAAACAGTCAAAGAATATTGGTATCTATCAGATAGTGTTTTACTTTTGAAGCAGGAAAATTATTGGACCTTAACATCATGCAAATATGCTCACCAACATCAACTAGTACCAATGATGACAGAGGAAAAGTTTTATGAATATCTAGAGCAAGCAAAGGCAAAACGCATGACCCTCTGATTATCATGAATGATTTTAATGCAAAAGCAGGAGAGAGGAGAGAAGAAAACTAGGTAGGACCTCATGGGCTGCTCATCAGAAAAATGTGAGGAGAGAAAGTAGTAGAAGAGTGTCCTAACAACAATCTTATTGTTGGAAACAACCAGCAAGAAGAAAGTGGACATGGAAAAGCCCAAGAGATGGAAGCAGAAACAAGGTTCATTACTTCCTACTAAATTGGGCTACATAAGTTTCACAGTCACCGTGTAATTTTTTACTTAGGGCCTGTTTCTCGATCTTTAGATCTAAGTAATAGAGTAAAATCTACTGATTTTCTAACAAATATTTAGTTTCTAGCACCTGAAATATTTCGTAGTCAAATATAAAAAAGGCTAATGAAAGAATTTTAAAGAATTTAATCTAGATAAAAAGATATAGCCATCTAATCAAACCTAGATTATAGAGTTTTACACTTTCAGTTAGGAGTGAACTTTTTCTTGTGAAAATACTAATAAGCCTTCTCATGACAAAATTTCAAGCAATTTCTGTGCTCTCTTCGAATGAGTTGCTCTGGGGTGAGCACTCTTCTTTTAAATACTTGTTTTCTTTTATTTTGGGCAGAATGTGAAAATTTCCTTTCTTTCATTGAGACTTGCTTTTCTTGTTAGAATAGTGTATTTTTCTTTCAGGCAGAGGCTGCATTTGTTTGTTATAGGGGAGTATGATTGGTCTTTTTTAATGATTTTCCATGACAAATTAATCAATGTTAGAATTCCTAAGTTTACAGATGTGGTCGCTGAAGGTTGTTGCTATTTTGTTATGCTAAATTCAGTATGTTGGTTATATCTGGTTTTGAATTGATTTATGGTGATACCAATATATGTGTTTTATACCTTTGTTGGTTTGTTTGTTTGTTGTTTTTTATATATTACATAAACCTGGTGCAGAGGCAAATGTTCAAATTAAACTTCCTAGTTTATCAGGTACTGAAATTTTGAAGTTGATTTTTTCCTTACCCATACTGATGTAATGTAAGTGGACATGAGGTGGATCATACACCAGAGCTGTTTTAGTGCTGCAAGCATGGAAGGTCATGCTCACATAACAGGCAGGGAACCTGATTGATTGATTGACTTGGCAAATTTTATACCAGGATTCTTATGCAGTACTAATATGGTGTGCAAGGAAAATGAAAGCTGTGTTTTTGTTTTTTTTTCCCTCTTCTCCACAAGTCCTATCTCTGCATCAAATAAGGGCCACAAATTATTATCCAAGATGGGATGGAAAGAAGGTGAAGGCCTTGGAAAAACAAAGTCTGGGATTGCAGCACCTGTGAGTTTGTCATCAACCTTTTTTCTATCCATATATTCTCTATTTATTCATACATTTGAAGTCTAGATTTTGATATGAGATGCATTTAAAAAAGAATCAGATCAATTTCTTGTAAAATACAGAACTAAGCAAAGTGTCTTCTTAATTTGCTTCATTGTTTTTCACATTTTTTTATTTTTCATATTACATTAAGTGAAACACTATTCACTGAATGATCTTTTTTTGCACAGTGTGCTTTCTAAAATCTTGTTTGTTGTCATAAAGGATTTTTGTGACGCGAGGGAAGAAAATTTAAGTAGTGAACGTTTCAAATTAGCACATGCTGAAAGTAACATATCATGTGATAAGGAATTAGAAATTAAAACTTTCTTATTTTATGTTTCAGGTTAATGTTGAGCTACGTGTGAACCAAAATGCTGGTTTAGGATCCACAAGCAGCTTTTCTCTCTCTTTGGATAATGTGCACAAGGCCAAAAAAGCACAGAGGTGGTGTGCTGCTAGACAGATGTACAGCAAATTAGAAGCTCAAGAAACAGATTCAAACAACCATTTGGATCTAAACACTACTGGCCTTGAAACAATGCAATGTATCAATACTGAAAAATTCAAATCTAGTTTACATGAAGCAGATGAACCCTCTTCAACATCAACAATCTCTTCAGATTGTATGGATTTAAGCAGAACTTTGTCTCAAAATGAGTATTCCCGGACTTCAACACCAGACCCTCCCTTCACCTCATCTATTAAAAAGTATTCATCCGTGCCAAAAATAACATGGGTGAAAGGTGCTACCCAACACTCATCATCAGACTCAGAGAAGGCCTTGAAATCTCAGGACACAAAGATTAGCTGATATTAAGCTGCAATAATATTTTTACATCAGAAGAATTACTCTTAAATCTGCTCAAAAGAGCCAAGAACAGTGGAAGCCTGTTAACCTAAAGTTTTACTTATTGCTTAAAAATCTTTTTGCAATCATTAAATTTATGTTGAGAAAGAGCCCTTGACTGCTGTTGAGTTTATGCAGATGTGCAAACAAACTTTAATGCAAAAAAAGCCTACTTCCCCAGCAAACTTTGAGCTGTATTAGAGTGTGGTAGCATGTGTAATCCTTAAAAGAGAAAGCGTTTTATCAACGAGCATCCAAATGTATTTTCTTTAAATAAATAGACAGAAGTTAAAAGAAATTTTAAAAAACTTCGATTTTGTTCACTAAAATATATTAGGGTTAACAATGAAGCTTCAAACTACATTCATATAAATGGAAGTTTTAGCTGAAGGAATGATGCTTGTTGTAATTGAGAGTTATGATTTTTTCAGGGAAATAATGATTGTATTGAAAGTTAAAGTATGCACTGAAAGTAAGTTACTTTTGATTCATTATCTAAATGTCAAATCTGCCAAATACATTTCAATCTATGTTGAATGAAATAAAGTATTAATTTTGCATGTTAATTATATTTTTTTAAATGCCAATCATATCAAAGTTTGTTGATGTGTGTCCACCTTTTGTTTTGAGTTTCTTCTTCAGTTTTTTTTTTTTTAAAGATTTTTAGATTTATCGGTTTTCTATTAGAATGCTCATAATATCCAACAGTAAAAAAAAATCTGAGAGAAATGTTCCCATATGGCAGGATTCTCAACCTAACCCACTTTTCAAGTTTCATTTTTATAAAATCTACATAGATATTTGCCTTGAGCTGTAATTATGATGCTCAAAGGAGTTGGCCTATCTAGATACAAGCAATTGTATAAAGTCCAGGATTATGCTACCTAGTTAGGACCCATAACCTCTGTCTAAAAATACTAATACTAATAATAATACAACAATAATAATAATCAGAAGCACTTAAATGACTTTCACAGCATATACATGCACATGTAGTATTTTTTCGTTGATTTAAATGTGCACACCTCTGAACATTGAGGTTAACATCAATGCTCTTGAACGGTTTAGGCCTCTCAGTACAAAGGTCATCGGGATGTACTAAGGAGACTAAAATCCTAATTCATCCTGAGGTCTAAGATTTTATACAATTTCAAGGACATGATTAGAGAAGGGTCTAAAGAACGCCCAAGACTTAACATAAACAAATGGTAAATTTACTCCTTACTAGTAAAAACGCTCTGACTCTTTTACAGTTTTTGTTGAAGAAATATATATACATTGTAATTGAATACTAGACACACCACATCTTATTTTAACTTGTAATCACGGAGTGAAAATGCATCTCCTTTTCAAAGATCAATTCCTGCAGAAAGATTATCTTCCCTTTGACTCATGAGTCATACTTTCGAAATACATGTAGCTCAGTTATTAAGAACTATGGGAATTACTGTCTTCATTCTAAGACCTAGATTAGAATCACAACTAAGGTCTATATAAAAACTATCTGGCCTGTATAACTATATTTAATTACCTGTATTTACAAATACATGACACAAGACTAAGAAGGTACAAGTGAGATCCAAGAGTTTGCTTTTATGTAAACGCACAGTACAACTAACTTTTATGTATACGCACAGTACAACTAAACTCACACTTACTTGACAAATCCCTTAACTCCCTTGGTAAAACTACTACACGATATAAACCGGAAGAAATCCTATTTCCTCTGTAACTAGTGTAAGTTCAATCTCTTAAAACTGTGACACTTACGTCGAAATTTGAAGTGCAAAGAGTAATAGTCTACCGCTGATAAAAGAACGAAAAGAAATATACTTGATAATTCCCGATTTTTGCAAACCACTACATTCCTTCCCTCCTTGAATGATTCCTGAATGGATGGTTTGTCACGGCAACTATAGTTCCTGAATGAATGGTCTTGTCACTACAACCATAGTTCCTGAATGAATGGTCTTGTTACTACAACCATAGTTCCTGAATGAATGGTCTTGTTACTACAACCATAGTTCCAGAATGAATGTTGTCGTCACTGCAAATGCAACCATAATTCCTGAATGAATGGTCTTGTCACTTCAAGTGACGCCATAGTTACTGAATGAATGGTTTGTCATTACAACCATAGACCCTGAATGAATGGTCTTGTTACTACAACCATAGTTCCTGAATGAATGGTCTTGTTACTACAACCATAGTTCCTGAATGAATGGTCTTGTTACTACAACCATAGTTCCAGAATGAATGTTCTCGTCACTGCAAGTGCAACCATAATTCCTGAATGAATGGTCTTGTCACTTCAAGTGACGCCATAGTTACTGAATGAATGGTTTGTCATTACAACCATAGACCCTGAATGAATGGGTTGCCACTACAACCATAGTTCCTGAATGAATGGTCTTGTTACTACAACCATAGTTCCTGAATGAATGGTCTTGTTACTACAACCATAGTTCCTGAATGAATGGTTTTGTTACTACAACCATAGTTTCTGAATGAATGGTCTTGTTACTACAACCATAGTTCCTGAATGAATGGGTTGCCACTACAACCATAGTTCCTGAATGAATGGTCTTGTTACTCAACCATAGTTCCTGAACGAATGGTCTCGTCACTGCAAGTGAATGAATGGTCTTGTTACTGCAAGTGCAGCCATAGTTACTGAATGAATGGTTTGTCACTATAACCATAGATCCTGAATGAATGGTCTTGTTAATACAACCATGGTTCCTAAATGAATGGTCTTGTTACTACAACCATAGTTCCCGATTGAATGGTCTTGTTACTACAACCATAGTTCCTGAATGAATGGTCGCGTCTCTGCAAGTGCAACCGCAGTTAATGAATGGGTTGCCACTACAACCATAGTTCCTAAATGAATGGTCTTGTTACTCAACCATAGTTCCTGAATGAATGGTCTCGTCACTGCAAGTGCAACCATAATTCCTGAATGAATGGTCTCGTCACTGCAAATGCAACTATAGTTACTAAATGAATGATTTGCCACTACAACCATAGTTCCTGAATGAATGGTCTGGTCACTGCAAGTGCAACCATAGTTACTGATTGAATGGTTTGTCACTACAACCATAGATCCTGAATGAATGGTCTTGTCACTGCAAGTGCAACCACAATTTCTGAATTAATGGTGTTGTCACTACAACCATAGTTCCAGTTAACGATCCAAATTCCAATTGCAGGGCGACCATCTTCTAAAGGGTTGTCCTTTCGTGGGGTATCAACCGAATTTAGCAAAATGCCTAACATTTGGGCAACATGCATCAGAAACCGTCTTTGCTATTAGGCTCTGATTCTGGAACATAGTCTTTCGCTGCTAAAAGTCTTCCACATCCACCGGGGCTAACTCTTGGAGAGGAAGCAGACTTCTCGCTACAAGCATCTTTTCTGCCGAACCTCACTTATCCCTGGACTCCGATCTCTCTTCAGCATGCCCACAGGTAGCCACCTTGACAGGTGTCTTTGGCTGTAATAGGAAAAGAGTGGGCTGAGTATATCTGTGCGAGTTTAGGACTGAAAATATCCGTATTAAATGTCATTTGTTTGACCAGAATACGTATGTTTTTTTTCCTTGTTTTATGATAGCTTGCAACTGCTTTGGAAAAAAAATCCCTTACCTATAGCCCATGCCTGTAAAAATAGACTTGACTGTCACCGTGATTATTGCAACCTTTCTTGTCCCATTAAGAATAGCAACTATCTCTTTGGCTCTGAGCTCTGTCTTCTTTTTACCTCATGCCCACAATCTAAACTCCTGCACCATCGCAAGATATGTTTTCCAAATCCGAACTTTACATACCGCACCAAAGGGTATTTTCCACATATAAAATCTCTCATTCTGAAAGCCAGGAATCACATTTATAGAGATCTTTGTATTGGTTAACCACCTGCTAATTGAAAATGCTATGAGGTTTTGATACATCAGCCTTGGGGCCTGTTGTTCTTGGGTTGCTCTCCGAGCCCTTCTTCTTGTCAAGAGAGAGAGAGAGAGAGAGAGAGAGAGAGAGAGAGAGAGAGAGAGAGAGAGAGAGAGAGAGAGAGAGAGAGAGAGAGAGAGAGAGAGAGAGAGAGAGAGAGAGAGAGAGAGAGAGAGAGAGAGAGAGAGAGAGAGAAAGAGAGAGAGAGAGAGAGAAAGAGAGAGAGAGAGAGAGAGAGAGAGAGAGAGAGAGAGAGAGAGAGAGAGAGAGAGAGAGAGAGAGAGAGAGAGAGAGAGAGAGAGAGAGAGAGAGAGAGAGAGAGAGAGAGAGAGAGAGAGAGAGAGAGAGAGAAAGAGAGTACTTTGAGACTAAGAGACGGCCATTCTTCTTAGTCTCTGTTTATTTAAAACCTTTAATGGCTTCTCCATCATCGCGTTCACCTCCTGGAAGCGAACTTGGCGACCAGAACAGTCAGACTCAGACCTACAATGGCCCCTTTGCCCAGCACCAAAACACACTATGATAGTGAACTACACCGACTTGACTACTTTGGACTTTCCAGCTGCCTGCGCATTTCTGGCTTGTGTACTCTGATAGATCTAACATCCATATTTTGTGCACTATCCGTGATCATCTTCTATAGTCTCATCACATTTCTTTGAGACCGCTTCTAACTTGTCCAACCTCTTTATGACATTTTCTTTCTCTCCCACTGTGACTTGAACTCGTCTAGGCACAGACTCTTCCACAAGGAACTATCCCTCGATGGGACTTGTTGATGGATATTGGACCGAATCTTTCTCTCAAATCATCGAGTGGAGAGTCGGTATCCAACAAAACCATCATGTTATTCCGTTTTATCCTGATTTCTCCATCGTCTTGCTACCTCTCTTATAAGTTATACCTCACAAACATTCGATTTCATCCCCGCCTCCTCCGAAGACCTAGGAGGTTATTGTTTACACGTCTTCTCCCTTTCACGCATCCTAAGAAACGAGACAAAATTGCCCATCATTGTTTCCATACTTTTAGATGATTTTCTAGCTAGATCCACAAATCGTCCAATTTCTCAGTGCTATTGGGTATCATTTTGAAGCCGTAAATAAGATTCCACTGACCGATTTACTTTGCCAAACCTACGACTTGACCACTGTACAATATCGAAACACACTCTGCTCGCCTCTGAATCTGGCATGTTAACTTCATGTAGCAGAGCCCTACCTTGCAAAGTATAAAAAACAAAACCTGTTGCTTGTCCTCTTTGTCCAGTCTCAAACTGGACACAAACATCTGCAGCTGATGGTCATACGCCCTTGAGCATTCGAGGCTTTCCCCCTCCCCACTGAAGGACAGTTCTTCAGGAAGATTGGATCTCCCGTTAGGAGCATACCTTCTTCTCTTCGCAGGTCGGTTATTTTTCGCAACTGGCCGGTACCTACGCTAACTATATCTAATTACCAAAATTTGTGAGTACACAAGACTTGTAGCCCAGGAGCTTGCTCTTATTGTGAACGTAAAGTACAACTAAGCGCGTACAAATCTGAAAGGAATCCGTCGACTAAGTAAGACAAACAATACTGCACAATAGAATGTCTTAAGTAGCGCCTTCCGCACTGACGCCTGCTGCAAGCCTAACCGCCAACCACTCTACACGGGAACTCTTGATATGATTGTTACAACTTGGTGTACAAAGACCTCCGCTGATGAACGAAACATATCTGACAATTTCCGACCATTGCAGATCAGTACAGAACAATTTCATGAAAAACAATCACAAGCTGAAAACTGACAAAAGAGAAGTAAATGTACAGAAGTAGAGTAGAACTTGTGGTGAGCACATCGTTAATAATATTGTCGTAAACTCACTTTATACCTCAATAAGGTGAATAAATAGGCGTGAAGAAGATCTTCCATTGACTAATTATGCCAAAAACAATGATGTTTAGAATCTATGTCGGACATCGAAATTAAATCAAGAACAAAATGCATTATGAGCATGCAAAACATCATTATTATTTTTTTTAAAATGTTATCTCTTTAAACTCACATTCACTTTTTAAATGGTGCATTAACTTTACGGAAAAATTAATAAGAGTAACATTAGCCACATATGCCTCTTATATCATGAAAACGGTAAAGAACAATATTTAAAGGGTGACGCGAGTTGGATTAAAAAAAAAAAGAAAAATTAATTTTGCATCAAATGCGGAACTTCAGCATTTACTCTTACCATGCTCACATTCATTTTCAGCCAATACATTTTCTTTTTTGTCTCGAAACAATCTTGTGTAACGCGCCCGATGTTCCTAATTTACCAGAGACAAACAGTTCCTGCGACTGCTAGCCCTATTTGCATTGGTGACTGGCAGCCATTTTGTTTCGCGTACTTACCAGGCGACTGACCGGCTGTTTACCCTTGAGGCTTGTTAATTATACATAAGACCTAATTAGTTGGAGAGGACTGTCCATCTTGTTAATTATACATAAGACCTAATTAGTTGGAGAGGACTGTCCATCTTGTTTCGCAACCAATCAATCACAGGCAGTTAATATGGCTCGCTAAGGGAAGACAGAGTGCTTCGACTCACAGATAAGAGCGACAATCAGTTAAATAAACATTTAGGCTACACCTATTTTAATACCACTCTGGTTTGATGGAAAATGTACAGCTCTGAACTAAAACAAAGCCAAAAAAAAAAAAAAAAAAATTATAACAGAGACAAACGCTTCAAAGCTTCTGAGAGCCATCTCAATTCTCTGACACTTAGAGACAGCTGCTGTAAGCTCACGGTGAAATTGACAGTTAACAAATGGTTGTAAGAAAGCAACAACCTTAAGTCCTTAAAGTCCAAAACAATCAGTGTACAATTTGAATAGCACCAAAATGGCGTTGTGTCGGTTTGCTGGGGCGTTACAATAAAGCCGGTGGCCGTGGAGTAAGAACATTCTTTGCAGGATTAATCCACCACACTGTCGATGGGAACTTTGGGATCCCACTTTTCTAGAGGCTTGTTTGGTATGCAGAAGTGGCCTGAGATCACCTCGTTGTGGATAGACTCTATCAAGCAATCGGACACCCAAAACAAAATGATAAACCAAAGCTCAAACTACATGATTCTTTTAGTGTGTGATAGATTTTTACATTAAAAAAAAATACCATACGTTGCAAGTTCTGTGGGTAAAAGGTAAAAACAAACAGTATATACACTTTCGTTGGACTTTTAATCAAACATATTCCCTCCAAAATTAGCTTTTCTGAAGCAATGCTTTATATTTTATCTGCACTGCGGCATCATATCATGTGTACCAGACATATATATATATATATATATATATATACACACACACACACATACACACAGTATGTATAAATTATAATTATATAGCTTAAATTATTTCGATGTCAAACAGTCTCCATACAACACATCTGCTTTTCTTCGCACATAGTAAAGTCACAAATTACTGCTCATTGTATGTAAGAAGGTAAATTTTTTAAATGTGTGTGTTTGAAATGATACTGAAAATTCGCATCATCAAAGCATTCATCTCCTCTTTAAGAATGTTCTCCTCTACTTTGAAAGACTTGCCAATGTCAACTACAAAAAGGGGTAGAAGAACATAATAGTCTACGGGACAGACGGGCACTGCTATGGCTAGATAGAAAAATACTAATGTTGTTGTTTTATACAACCTGTCCACACATGGCGATCCCAGACATTTTTGCATGTCAGACTTCAGCCCCCGTCGTGCAGGGGTCTTTACCTCACTGACCAACAGGCGGGACTCGAACCCGTACAGAAGGTCTCTGCGGGTATCAGGACAGACGCTTTAATCCAAACCAAGCGGCGCCTCTCAGATAAACGGGAGAGCAAATGACAACAATCGATTCTTACCAAGAAAAGATATTTTATGTCATAGATTTCCTTCACTATGAAGAATCCTTTTGTTAATTTCAAATTAAATTGGAAATGTCCTTGCTCCTCGACTTGATAAAAAAGCTTTGTGAAATCATAAAATCCGGCTGGTAAAGCTCATGTCCTAAATATGCTTTTAAAATAATTTTGAAGCATAGTTCCACAAAAATATAGTGTCTTTAGTGAAACTCACAATATTCTTGTGGCATATTTAGTGCCTTAGGAAAATCTGATTCCTTTTAATGTTGCTTTGAGTCTTGCTGAATTGGCACCACAGTTCAGACACAAAGGCGGGCCCGTGGTTCTGATTTGGGAAGCGATGATTCATGTATGCTTAAATCTTGAGTAGATTATTTTCTCATATATCTTGTGTTCCTTTCTCCAGCCTCTCTCATAAGCATATAATCTCGTAATTCAATTTGTAGAGCATGGCGTTATAAACCGCCTTAAATTATTCTCTGACAATTTTTTTTTACATTTTCCCGACACGTTCTTTTTCTATCTGTATAATAATGGAGGTAACATTTTCTAATGACGATTTTTCACACTTACTTCATCTTTTATAATGACTCACGTAAGTTCCTTTACCCTTTGAGTTAAGAAAGGTATATTGGTCGGTAACAGCTTGTAAATGATCGTTTGTAAACTGATTTGAAAATTTAAATGGATTTGATGTAGGCCTACACACGAAGGCCCATTTTTTTCTAACTTTTAAATAAACAACACATAGACGTTACATAACTAGAACAGGAAAAAAAAGAACATTAAAGAAGCTCTAAATCCTACCAAAATAGACCTATCAAATTTCCAGGATGACCTGTTATTGTCAAGTTAGCTAAATATTTCTGTAGTCCATATTTCATAGATTGTCTAAACCCCAATGACAGAAATTCAAAGTAAGATGATTTGGATGCTTATTTTGTTGGTTTATGAAATCTTCAATAATGGAGGGTAGTGGTTGACGCTACAAACGACATGTTTACGAGGTAGATTAGAACTCGGATGTGACATTGTTTCTATCTTACATTCTCGGCACTATTGGCATGCCTTACACCAGCTCTGAAATTTTTTTCGTTTCACGACAAAAAAGAAATAACAGTAATGCTTTTAGTTTTGTAGAACAACTTTTACCTGAATGTGCGCAACACTAGTCATAAATTAGGCCTCTCTCATTCATGAGATTTTAGTGTGTCAACAAGGGCATATAAAAAATATTGCAAGTCGCTCAGATGAGAAAGAAGGGCATATTTGAATTAATAGCGCTTTAAACTGTTCACAATTATGAAAGAAATAAATATGCGTCACGAAACAGAAGGCTGCGTAATTGGGTTTCAGTTTCATAGTCGTTCTATCCTCACGACTAACAGTAGTTATTTCATTTACCACACATTTGAACACATTGAACAACCCGGTAAGTCTTTTACAACCAGGAAGACAACAGTCTGATTGATAGTAAATACATTCTTTTTCTAAAGGGATAGATTATCAAGAAACATCATTGACTCAAGATTCTGATAGGATAAACCTAGTGAAAACATTCACTGTTTATTTTAACCATACTGTATCATTACAGAAATAAATTGAATGAGACCCATTTTGTACAATGTGTAGATTTAGAGCAAAGGAAGGTAAAAGGCACACAGGCCTAAATCTCTTTTTTCGGTTCGCAAGTTCAAGTTTTTAGTATTTTAACCGATTACCTGTCTACATCGAGACCAAAGACGTTATTTTTACTTCCCTTCTCTTTAGTACTGAAACATCAGTATTTCGTTATTTATAAGTTTTTGCATAACATATGGTAATCATTTAAAAGTTAAGCTAGTATTTTCTGTAAAATTTTATACCATACAAATACAATGGTCAAAATCTTTAATCCTTTTCTTTGATATGTGTGAGCTGTGCCATTTTTATAAATTAAACCATGTCGATGTTTTAAAATCATCCTTCAATGGCATCATAACACGCTGCACCTTAACCTTGTCGAGTCGTTCATTTCAGTTTCTGAAAAGATTGAAACAAATGCACCTATAAATTATGACTATATGGACCGGTCGAAGAAGGAAAACCACACTCTTCTCCATCCCTTTGCACCTCTCTCTCTCTCTCTCTCTCTCTCTCTCTCTCTCTCTCTCTCTCTCTCTCTCTCTCTCTCTCTCTCTCTCTCTCTGTCTCTCTCTGTCTGTCTGTCTCTCTCTCTCTCTCTCTCTCTCTCTCTCTCTCTCTCTCTCTCTCTCTCTCTCTCTCTCTCTCTCTCTCTCTCTCTCTCTCTCTCTCTCTCTCTCTCTTTCTCTCGCTCTTTCTGGACACTGTGAAAAACGAAAGTGCGTGGCGGTTCGAAAGAAATCGTCTTCTCAATGCAAATCACTGAGTTTCTGAGAAGAAAAGAAAGGAAAAGATTGATACTATGAAAAAATTTACTTAAGTCATACAAATATATCAGGCATTGATAACGTTATCGTTTATATAGATGAAAGGCATTGGCTCAGAGTAATTTGTAAAATTAAAATTACTTTTGACCTATACCTATACTTTTTGTTTCATCATTTCTACTTTTCACTTGCCTTCATACGTTGTGCCGCGTAATTGTCAAGCCGCCCCGAACTGCAGTCCCTGGGGATATACATTTTACTCTTCACAACTTCATTTTCTTCACCATTCAACATCTAGTGCCTCACAAATCAGCCTTTGTTACGTCTATGACGCAAACAGCTCCCTCCAAAATCTGAACCAATTTCAATACGCTGTGTTTCATTTATAGCCGTCGGAAAGAACTCCGAAACGGCCTTTTTCTGTAAGCCGCACTAAGACCTCATCATCGTTAACGACGCCATAAGTTCACTCGCTTTAATAAATCCCTCATAACTCGTGAAGCAGAAACGCGGCAGCCACTCTGTACAACTGAAATCATTCTCTAGGCTCACGGTGATTTACATTGCCATAAAACCTTCTATTGCCTTACTCATTTAAACCTTAAACCTTATATAAAACAGAAAAAAGCGCCTTTTTACAAATAAGTTTGAAACATATAACACTTTTCAAGTAAAAAGGAAAGGAACTTTGGTTCTATTATTTTAATCGAGAGCCATACAATTTACGTGCTAAAAACACTTCTTCATTTTGAAAGTAAACTGTAACCATGAAGTGGCTGAATAAATTGACGAACATTTATTTTTTTTATTGCGAATACCAATACTGTAATCTTTACCTGTGACCAGCCTGTAAGGAACGCAACCAGATCTTGCGAATAATATGAGGAGTTGGCAGCCGCTTGTTTCTAGACCAAAGGTAAAACAATGTACCCAAGTGCAGAACCAGTATAAATTCAACAGCCACAGAACTTTTAGAGAATCGATCAAGCAAAGGTACAGCTAGTTAGATGGGATCCAATGGTATCTTAGTTCGATTGTTTAACCAGCATGCCAACCCACCAAATCAGCTATTTGACGCCCCAAAACCGATTTGTCTCGTAGTCTTACATAGGGAGATTAGGACCTTTTTGACATTTTTTATATTCATACCTGGTATGATAAGAATCAATGTGACAGGTTATCACAGAGAAAAAGTCAAAACATCACCTCCTCGTTAGTAAAACTTAGTCCGATGGCATACACTTGCCTTAATTATATTTTTTATGAGATATTTCAAAATGTATTGACAGAAATATACTTGAATGAAAAACATGGCCACTATGCTAAGAAGGTCATGTTATGACTTTCTGGTTCTTTAAAAGTACCACGTAGGAAAAGTTTATGTAAGCATCTCAAAAACTAGACTAAAATATTAATTTACAATTGTAGATCTAGATTGAAAGTCTGAGTGTTGCTCTCTCAAGTCTATAGATACGTCGAAACTAATTTTTACCTAAGAGTAAGACCAAACTATTGATATGAATAGCCATAATTTAGCTCCGATATAGATTCTAAATATTAATTTACAATTGTAGTAGATCTAGATTGAAAGTCTGAGTGTTGCTCTCTTAAGTCTATAGATACGTCGAAACTAATTTTTACCTAAGAGTAAGACCAAGCTATTGATATGAATAGCTATAATTTAGCCCCGATATAGATTCTAAATATTAATTTACAATTGTAGATCTAGATTGAAAGTCTGAGTGTTGCTCTCTTAAGTCTATGGATACGTCGAAACTAATTTTTACCTAAGAGTAAGACCAAGCTATTGATATGAATAGCTATAATTTAGCCCCGATATAGATTCTAAATATTAATTTACAATTGTAGATCTAGATTGAAAGTCTGAGTGTTGCTCTCTTAAGTCTATGGATACGTCGAAACTAATTTTTACCTAAGAGTAAGACCAAGCTATTGATATGAATAGCTATAATTTAGCCCCGATATAGATTCTAAATATTAATTTACAATTGTAGATCTAGATTGAAAGTCTGAGTGTTGCTCTCTTAAGTCTATAGATACGTCGAGACTAATTTTTACCTAAGAGTAAGACCAAGCTATTGATATGAATAGCTATAATTTAGCCCCGATATAGATTCTAGCCCTGTATTAGAGACTAGAAAATAGGATGACCATTAAATTTACAAAATATCTGACTGACATCTATAATATCGATTTAGGTCAAGTGATTAATTATAGCGAATTTCGTAATGAGATATTTTTTTTATATATATTTTCGTCACAGTATGCTATCGTTACGTGTTACCCTTTGTTAGATAATATTATCTGTTACTCATATGGCAGTTTTATCGTTGTTTGTTTTTTTCAAATAGTCTCCTACCTTATCTAACAACAAAATCCCCATATTGAAATGCGAAAGGGAATGACATGGATGTATATCTAACTTTGAAAGTATTGCAATCATCTTAGCAAAAATGCTTTCATAGTTTTGAGATAGATGTTTCAGAATATATGGTCTGAGCTGAAGATAAACATCATAAAATGAAAACTATTTTGTGTCGATTACTTTCATAGATTATAATGAAATTTCCTTTGCTCAAGGAACAAAAACCAAGATATTAAGTACAGAATAAAACTTAACTTGAAGTCATGATCAGTCAAGCTGATGGCAAAATGTGTTACATTAGCCCCGTTTATAGTTTACCTTAAGGCTGATGCAGACATTATTAATTTGTTCCTTTTGTCTTTTATATTCGGAAGTCAATTTTCTTATGAGCACAATATGTCGTACCGTT
The DNA here is from genome assembly GCA_033675545.1 of Elysia crispata. NCBI lineage: Eukaryota > Metazoa > Mollusca > Gastropoda > Plakobranchidae > Elysia > Elysia crispata. The sequence goes on from JAWDGP010000875.1 coordinate 601,473, forward strand.
ACTGAGTCTTGTGTAAGTGTGTATTTGAAGTAAAAAAAAATCTGCCAGGATTTCAAAAGAATTAATATAATTCTTATATTACACCGAATGTAACGCTTGCAAAAATCATATTGTTTATTTAGATACATTTGAATAAATCTCAATTTTTATTGGAATCTGATTAATGCCATCAATTTTGCAAAAATAAGTTGTTGATAAAGCACCAATTAGCAACAACAACAACAACAACAACAACAACAACAACAACAACAACAACAACAACAACAACAACAACAACAACAACAGCACCGCCGCAAACCACACAAAAAACGACAATAGTAAAAAGAATTAAATAAAATGATGGTAATAATAATAATAATAATAATAATAATAATAATAATAATAATAATAATAATAATAATAATAATAATAATAATAACAATAATAATTAGGTACACAGCTCTATCATCTCGTCAAGCATCTCAATCTTTTACACCCATCATTCTCTTACTTCCTTTAATAGTTTGTAAATCTTCGGGATCCGCCATATTGTGTAAATTTTTCACTATATCGCACCGATCTTTTAATAATCATGCCCTCCATGTGACGCTTCTTTTTGTCTTTTCTTTTAAACATGTCATTTGCTTTAAATGTGTCTTAATTCTTCACCATTTAATCTGGTATTGTAAAAAAAAATTGAAAGCAAAACCCTCCATTATAAAACTCTCTTTATCTGTAACGTCTCTGGTTGCCCCCCCCCCCCCCATCTCTCTCTCTCTCACACACACACATCCTGTCTATCGAATCTCATCTCCCTCCTACCCTCCCCAAATCCTCTTTCCCTACTCTCTGGATATCGGGCGCCTCTCTTTATCCATAACCATTCTATCTCCTGGTCTTTTTCTTTGTCTAATTGTCCGACTGTCTGTTTGCCTTTCTATTTATCCATTTATTTGTCTCGAAGTCTACATCTCTCTATCACTATTTATCTGTCTCTGCACACTCCCCCACCCTCTATACTTCGTTCGCTGTGAATTCATTTATGAACCAATCCCTCGCAACAGTTATTTCAGCGACTTCCTCTTTTTTATTTGTCTTTCTTGTTCTCCAAAATCATGCAATATCTGATTTACACACACTCACAAAAAAGAAGAATCTAGATAGATAGACAGTTTTTTAGACAAGAACTTCCATATAATTTTCGCATAATATACAGTAGAATTTTAAAATATGTCTTTAGGGAAAAATACATTTTTTTCTTATAAAGTTTTAAAGTTACAGAATTAAAATAACAGTGCTCATGGAAATATGCTCGACATGTATAAATTGATGTAATTATGAACCTAAAAATTAGTGTCGTTTTAACATTGATTCTTTACTAAAGATCAAGGCTTTTTAAACCATCCTCTTTCTTTGCTCATTCGATGCAGCTTCTCAAGATTTATTGATTTTTATTTCTGTTGTTCTTGAAGCGGAAAATAAGCAGGATGTGATTAGCTGGCTTAGTCTAGAATCTCCAACTACACATGCGCGAACTTGATGGCGGTGTGATCCATTTTGACACAGCTCTACGCTTGGTTTGTTCGAATGAAATAAAAAAAAAATTACGAGCATCGAATTTTGAAGCTTCAACCTCTGCCAACCGAAAACAAAAACACAGAAATAAAAGAAAGAAAATTCGTGTTGATTCTATTTTTTTTTAATTTAGTAAACATTTCATTTTAAGGAATGTGGTTTTTTTATATTAGGAGGGAAAGATTTCAAATAATAAAAAATCGATATAATCTACAAGTAACTGCATTGTAATCAAGCAATCATTAAAGACAGCTCATGCATCTCGTTTCTTTTGACAAACATTTGAATAAAACTTCAGTTAAATATTTCTTACTAGGAAATGAAATCTTATAAGGACTATGGAAAGTTAGTGTACCCCCAAATGAATAAAATCCACGAATTAAATCGATGTAGTCTTTGCCACACAATCATGATACTGTGGAAGAAAAAAACATTTTGAGAACCGTTACGTGCGACTTGTTTATTTTAGTTTTCATTCATTTGCCTCTAATTACACTTTGTATTTTCTATTTTGATTTAATTGACTCACATATATACATCTAAATTTGCATTATCATATCAAACACATCTTGTTTCAATTTGCTTTGTCTAATTCCTACTCAATGATAGAATTTTAAAAGAAACAACGTAACCATTTTATCGACTCCATTGTATGCTTTTGGACAAACCTTTCTACAGCATTTTAAATGAATCAAGACTTCAAAGTGATAATTATCCCCGAAAATCCTCTCTCTCTCTCTCTCTCTCTCTCTCTCTCTCTCTCTCTCTCTCTCTCTCTCTCTCTCTTTCAAATAGAAAAGCAAAAACACCACACTTGGAGGACAACTTGGTAATTATAAAGGATCCAAAAAGGACGCGTGTGTGTCTGTAAATAGTGTGAAACAAGGTTTAAAAAGAAACAGGCACACCACTTTATAACTACGGGACTAAAAAAAGAAACAACACAAGTATAGATTAAACGTAAAAACGTTTCGCCTTTATTGTGGCTTCATCAGAGTGGTGTGCCTGTTTCTTTTTAAACCTTCTCTCTCTCTTTCTCTCTCGACAATACTCAGCTCTTAAAATTTCCTTACAGCTTTAATCATTAACATAATATGACCACCTCAACGTGTCGTTGGCTTGTTATGGACGTGGACATCAACAATTCCCAGACCGTTACCACATGATATACAGTATGATTTACACCGTTACTTCTTTATTATCTGTAGAAATACTAGATGTGACACTGCTAGCATGGCGTGAGAAATGTGTTATTGGTGACATAAAGAGTGTCATCAGTTGGAAGAAAACGATAAAAAAGTAAACACAGTAGATTTACACCTTGTATTTCTATAAGAGTTAATAAGATTTGAATGTGAAAGAAACTTAAAAATATTAGAGTTTTCAGAAGAGATAAAGGGAATATAAAACTCAAACAAAAACAACATCAGAAAAGAGACATTTTGATTCCCATTTTTCTTTTATTATTTGACTAAATTTGTCTTCCCGCAGTCTACCCTGTTAGCGTTGTCTGAGTGTATCAAGTAGAAACAGAAAGAGAAGAGGTGCTTCAAATGGCAAAAAAGCCAATATCGCCCTTCAAGTATACTCTCCATAACGTGATTAGTTAGACTCAATTTTATGCATGGTTTTGTCAAGCCTTTTCTTTGCTGAGTTTCAGAATTGCACAATAATCTTTGTTTTAAAAGAAGTTACTCTCAAAAGTGGTCTAGAAACAAAATGAAAGTGTTCTTTCCTTGGCATATAAATGTTGTGCTATTCTCAAAGACTTACTGCGTATATTTTATATTACTAAAGTTAGTAAAGGAGTTGGAAATTTGCATAGCCCTAAAAATATCATGAAGACGTCAAAACTTCTGCTAGATCGTTGTAGGAATTTTTTTTTTTCATATTTGATTTACTAAGCATTGGACAGATTTTATTTTGAACTTTTTTGTAAAGCGACAGGGAATACTTGATAAAATCCAGAATCGAAATAACTTATAATATATATATATATATATATATATATATATATATATATATATATATATATATATATATATATAAAATGCACAAAGAAACCCCACAAAAAGTTACGTGCATGAAATAAATGTTGCAGCTTTTGTATGCTAATTTGCGCACCAAAACTTATATCTAAATTAACTCTGACGGCGCATAAAAAAAAATAAAGTAATTGAAACGTTTGGAAAAAAATGTTTCGAGCTATGTAGGAAAAGCTGTATATTTCGATTTCAAAATGGATTATAAGTGGGTCGATGTTATAGAAAGATTAACAAATCGAAAACACCATACACCTTCGAATCTTAGTTGACATTTAACGATCTACCTCATTTACATTGTGAAGAGATTAAGGAACGGATAAAAGTGAAAAAAATGAACTTAGGTCCTTTGGCAATACGTGACCCACCAATTTTAGCAATGCTTTCTTACCTTTATTCATCAAAGAAAGTCAAGGCACACCATGTTTTTGCTGAATTTTTTTAACTACGTTTTCTTTTTTTGTCTTTCTTTAAAACTGCTTTGATACTAAACTTGTTTTGCAGCTTTATTAGACGTAAAAGGCCTTTTTTTTGTCCTCATCGAGTTTCCTTTTCAAGCCAATTCGAATACAATCATGCAGAAAAAGCCTGTGAGAAGTTTTCAAACGGCTTCTTCAAAACACTCATTGAAATCAGAAATGGACATCATATAGTCATAGAAATGAAAAAAACAACAACTATAAAACAGCCGCCAACTTGAACTCAAGGACAATGAACCAAGTAAAAACAATTGTATTTGACATAGAAGACGTTTCGCTTTAATAGCTTCGTCAGTAACGATACAAAAAACGTAGGGAAAACGCTTTAGTCGTTCGTTCCATTCAACAATGAGATTGAGAGTACCAAGATTGAAGGTGTGCATAGCCAAAGCATGTTGATAAATAATGAAAAGTAGATTTGCACACATAGGTGTTTCTTTGAATGTCTTATGAAGAAGTTGCAATCACATTGTATCATGTTTACTGTGCGATAGAAAGATAAAATCATGTCATTTCCATATTGAAACGTTTGGTTACTGATTTTAAACAGTCAACTGAAGAGTGTCAAGAGTATTGAAAAGATAGAACGCCTTTGCCCCACCTTGATCTGAATGAGCGTCACGTACTACGAGGGCAGGCTGATAATTAAGTTCCGTTTAATCATAACTTTTTAATTTTTCACAGCATATACATAAACAATACGTCAAACGAAAGCTTAATATCTCAGCTACATACTTAGCACTCTATTTTTCGATGTAGTCACCGTCGCGATCAACACACCGCCTCCAACGTTTCACTAGTTGGCTCACGCCGTCAGCGAAGAATTCAGACGGCTGTCCACGGCACCATCTGCGAACATCTGCGATAACTTCCTCATCATTGTCATAGTGATGGCCCTTCAGGTACTTCTTGTGTTGGGGAAACAAATAATAGTCAGAGCGGGCAAGATCGGGGCTGTATGCAGGGTGAGGTAGGGTCGTAAGTTCCAGCTGCCTTAAGGCGTCCTGAGTTTGGCGACTGGTGTGCGGGCGCGCATTGTCGTGTTGCAGGATTGAGTCCTTATCACGCCGAATACGTCTGAGTCGGAGTTTGAGAGCTCGGAGTGTTGAAATATATCGCTCAGAGTTCACAGTTTGCCCTTGCTCCAGAAATTCCATGTGGACCACTCCCTCCATGTCCCAGAAAACGGTGAACAAGACCTTTCTTGCAGAGGCAACAACCTTGAACTTCCTTGGACTTGGAGAAGTTTTGTGCCTATACTCCATCGATTGGGCTTTACATACTGGATCGTAGTGGTGGACCCAGGATTCGTCTCCAGTCACAATGCGTTGCAGAAATGCTTCTCCTTCTGCATTGTAACGCTCTAAGAGTTGAGTACACATGTCCTTTCTCTGCGCTTTCATCTCTACAGTGAGCTGTCTTGGGACCCAACGGGCAGAGACTTTTCGGTAACCCAGTACAGTTGTGGCGATATGGTGCACTCGTTCTTTCGAAATGCCTACTTCATCTGCAATTTCCTTTTGTTTGACCCTTCGATTAGCTCTAATCATGCAGTCAACTTTCTCTCGATGAGCCGTGTCCGATGCGGAAAGGGGCCTACCCGAACGCTTTCGATCACGCAGAAGGGTCTTCCCCTTTAAAAATTCTCACCCATTTGCGAACTGCACAGTCTGAAATGCACATTTCACCATAAACTGTCTTCATTCTTGCATGAATGTTTGCAGCAGAACATCCCTCAGCTGCCAAAAACTCGATAACAGAGCGCTGTTTGATGAGAAGGTCATTGGAAGTCGCCATTGTCTCATAAACATGGCTACCACATCATGTGTTGCGCGTCACTGCATTATGAGCACGAATGACGTCACACAAACTTGTTGTTATAGTTAAGTCTAGAAAAATGGTTCGAGAGTATATGTATGAAATTTTAGGTCGATGTGACGAAAATTGACCTAGTTATTAGCAAACGGAACTTAATTATCAGCCTGCCCTCGTACTTAGTGCGTGACAATCTGGAGGTTAAGAGATGATAAAGCTTGAAACAGAATATTCTTAATTTATCACCGACCAGGAGAAATATCACCTTTTTCTCGTTACGAGATGCTTCCTCAGCTTCTGTGGTTTCAGCTTCACTTCTTTCGTTGGATTGTCCGGTCCTTTCTGTCGATAGTTTTTCCATGATTTGAAAGGTAGTGAGCAGAGGTTGAGAAAGAATTAAGATTATGATTAAAAGAGTTTTTTTTGTTTTTTGTTTTTTTTTTAATTCAGATGAAAATTTTAAAAACTTATCCTAAGACAGCTCTGGAGTTTTGAATAAGACAAAATATAATGATACCCACGCGGTTTTCAACCAATTGTAACATTTCATTAAAAATTAAAGAAACAGTTTTAGCATTACATTAATTATTGAAGAAACAATTCAAACATTGCGTCAATTATTGAAGAACCACATCTTTGCTACTGTCCTTTTACTGTTTGGGGTCTATAACGAATATTGAATAAAGATTCCTAAATAATAAATATAGCTGTGAAAATTGCTCAGTGTTCTCATGATCTGAAAATTTCATTTTTTTTTCAGTTTGACTATGAATCTACTAATTAAACCTGATGTGTATCTACCGATCTGCCAATAAAACTTATAGACGATCTATCTATAAAACAGTGTATTTCATGCGTTATGACTGAAACGACTGTCAAAATGCTATGATAGTTTACATGAATACATTACTTTTTTATTTCTATATTCGTTTACCCCTCCCCCCCCCCTCTCTCTCTCTCTCTCTCTCTCTATATATATATATATATATATATATATATATATATATATATCCTCTTACTTTTTCCTGACCACAGGGATTTATGTCATGAAACTTAGTACTAAACTGTAAAAACAAGTTTAACCTCTAGGCTGAAGAATTTCTGGTAAGATTAAAAATTTTATTTAATGGAGATTTGCTAAACAGCCTCTATTGAGATAATATTTCTCTGTATTTGATCTAGGTCTAGATTTATGTCATTACACTTAAAAGTGTCTTGAAAAAATTGTGTCATTTTTAGATCTAGATTGAATTTTAGTTTAAATGGCAATAAAATCTTAAGTAGGTAAAAAATGCAGGCAAAATTCAGTTTTCATTTGCCCGATTTTAGTTACAAAGAAGTGTATAAATTTATAATTTTTAAATTAGGCCTATCTATCCTTATAGTCTTTGATATATGAGTGCAAGGAACTCTTTGTGATAAGACGAAACATTGCCATGAAAAGTTTCAAGATATCAACCCAAGCATTGGTTCAATTGTAAGACAGTACCGTAACGAAGGCAATTACACAAAAAGCCAGATTTTATTCTCAATATTTTATGGATGAAGGATAAGTAATTTTCAATGATGCACGTAAGTAAATAAAGTATGCACAATGAGATAATAAATAAGAGAGGAGAATAAAATGCAGAAGCGAAAATTGCAATGCAGTCTGAGAATGCAGAGTAAATGCGAAATTTAGACTTTATCTTTCAGTGTTTAATGAATGAAAATGTGTTAGAGAGAAGAGAAAACGGAGAGAGAACGACAGACAGAAAAAGAGATACAGACGGACAACTGAGGCAAGTGGGCAGAAGCAGAGAAAATAGGGGGCGATAAACTCAGTGACTCAATCAGGGCCACCGGAAGTCAGGAGGTCACTGCGGTGGTCGGAAGCAGCAAATGTCAACACAAAGATTGGCCCAGGTCGCGGCTTGAGGCTAGGAAAAAAATCCCCTTCCACGGCATCCAAGATACAATCAATATGATAACGGGATTACGCATCTGCGAGCACTTACTGACTGTGGTCTTCATAGAAGACATGGAAGGTCTCGTATCGCTTCCTCTCGTCGTGGCAGACTGTAATCGCCCAAGAAAAACAATTCTGCCCTGTTTCCTCTTGAATCGCTCCAAATGGGCCGTGGAACTCAGAATAACATTTGCTGTCTTTCAGCCTGAAACCGCTATTTTCTTTGCGATCTCGCACTAAAGAATTTTATCAACCGTTTCAGGATCGTTGATGTGATACGTTAAATGTAAATGCTTAATAGCTCAGATTTCTAAATGCTACTCATATTTTTTCTTTTTTCAACTTAGTTTTAATTTCCAATGATATTCCACAAGCCTAATAAGCCCTCAACTTTTTTTTCCGCCGGCCGTATTCAACGTTCTCAAATCTTAGATCCCATTCAAATCTCCAAGAATGAAAATGTAAGTTTAACTACAGAAAATATTTGGGATCTTGTGGAAAATGCTTTCATTAATATTTAGATTTTCGGCTTTCTTAAGAGGACAAACTGGGCTAATGAACAAACCATTTCAACGTGAAAATTAAGAGGTAAAAACGCAGCACTGATTTCAAATTTCTAAAAGGAGAATATGCATGACATCAGAAAAAAGGAGCCCTTTGTTTTACAGGATAGAGAAAGAAAGAAAAGAAGGGATAGAGAGAAGGAGATGAAGAATATGAGGGAGACTAAAAGACTAATATAGAGGGAGATAGTAAGAGAGTAACAAGCAGACAGAAAGATAAAAACAAATACAGATGAGATAGAGAGAGAAAGAGAAAGAGAGAGAGAGAGAGAGAGAGAGAGAGAGAGAGAGAGAGAGAATAATAGATAGAGAGATGGAAATAGAAAGAGAGAGAGAGAGAAAGAGAGTATGACAGGGAGAGAAGGAGATACAAAAAGACAGAGATAGACAGGCAGACATATAGAAACAGAAGGAGTGTGAAAATGAAGTGAGTTAGGGAAAGGGTCAAATATGTATAAAGATAAAATGATTAATGATTTTTGTTTATATTGTATAACATTTTTGAAATACATTAGGAAGAAAAGAGGAGGCAAAAATTTTGAAAAAAGCTTATTTTCTTCCCTGCAGCATACATTTGAAAAGATTGAAATGTGAGGGCAATGCTCACAGGTGGTAAGCAAAAAATATAGTTTTTAGAATATATAAAATTCTCTGATTCTTGATGCTCTTGCCATTAATAAAGCATTGGTTAATGGAGAGCTTACAAATTTGATGGAAGTAAAACAAAAATAAAGAGCAACTAATGTAAAGAATTGATTTGGTTGCGTTAGGTATACCATGATAGAATATACTATGGTAGCTCAGAAATAGACGGGAAGTTGAAGTGTAACTTACATCATTTCAAAACTTACTAAAATATTGGAAAGGACAATTAAAATGAATATTACAAGCCCTCAGAAGACCTATCTTAGCAAGAGAGACAAAAGTGTAATAACCAAAATGGTCCACCCATTCTATGGACATTTAGTACCTCTATGTACACCACGCCCATTTCATGGAAACTTCCGTTTCATTGGCCAAAGGCCACCAGTCTATCCGCTGCTCGCGCAGTAATATCTTTACGTCCGGCATAGTGCGTAGCTGAGCGGGCCCTTTATTTCTCGATGAGTGCGTTCAGCTTGCGCGGTGGAATGTCGTTAGTTTCTATCGATTGCAGCAGGCTACAACTTACAGCGGATAAAGTATAGACTTGATGTTAAAACTTTCATCTTGCTCCGATGTTACATTGCTTGGAAGTGGACAATATTTTTATGCTAGATACCTTTGAAATCAATTTTATTTGATTGGTATTTTCAATATAAAGAGACACAAATAATCTCACAATATTCTAAACCAGGTTTTTTACTTTTGTGTGTGCTTCTATGTGCTTTTCTCTTTTTCCTTTTTTCTTTTGTGTATCAAAGTCAGAAGATGCCACTAGGGGAAGTAACGAATAAATGCGCAGGATATTTGAGAGTAGATTAACGAACCTACGAAAAGTCTTTTTGGCTTTTTAAAATTATTAACGTGGAAAACTCTAATTTGAAAATAAATAAATCGAAAGTTTTAAAAGCTAATTATGCTGTTATGAAGAGCATGCTTAAACACTTTCTAGGATTATTTTTCTGCCTTTTTATGAAGCAAGTGAAATTGTACCTTCATGACATGTTCTCTTGCACTTAACATAAAAATTATGTAGTTTCATTTCTGGAGACAAACTAAGGCTGTCTTATGACAATAAAAGACATGGTATCTGGGTACACCTGAGGCGTCCGAGCATGTCTTTTTCGATTTCACGTTTAAAGTTTATAAAAACAAAGACATAGAGTTAAGAAATAGTTCCTTCAAATGGATAGCATTTTGAACATCATGCTGCGCCCAAGCGGTATGCGTTATTGTTTTTTCATCAATATATTTACAAGTTCAGAAATATTGATCATATGGTGCGCTCTGAGCTGATTTCGCTGAGTTTATACTTTATGAACTTTGAGCCTCATCTCTAGAGAGACATTTTTATTTTTTTATATTTTTCTTAAATTTTTATTTTGTTACAATATTATTTCTAGTAATGCAAAGAATAATCGTCAAAGCAATGCATAAAACAAAATGTTGAATGATGTCAATAGGTACATGCGCTCCTCGAGCATCTTTTGAAAGGTAACAGTGACTCGCTATTATTTATGACAATTTTCCGCGCACGTATGGTTTTTTGTGAGAAAAGGGTGTAGATTCTGTGAGAAAGTGGATTATAAAAGTTAAACTCAAACACCACTTAAAACCTAAACCACTATGAACTCTTTTTAATGACAAAATAACAACAACTGCTATGTTAATCTTTCTGCATTCTCTGACTTATCTCAATAAAACTTTGAAGAGTTTGTTTTAATTATTTGATTCAAAAGTAAAGACAAAGTGAAAAAAAACCAAAAACATTCAGTCATTAGGAGGATATAATGGATTTTCGGTAAAAAAATAAATGTGATTCAGGTGAGTTATTTATGATATTGTATAAGAAAATATATGTTATCCTCTTTGCTAAATTTTCATATAACCAAAATGTACCCGACATTTTTTTTAATCACATACTGATGCTGTATAAGATGTTACCACTATTTTCAAATGTGCTACATTCTAAATTTTAGAAGAATAATCGAAATCAATTCCAATTGAATAGCAATCACGTGAAGACTTATTTCTTCATTTCTAATATTAAAAAAAGCACTAAAAAGAGCAACGTAGGCCTATATCTTCAAAACAAGTTTTGCTCTACAATAAATTTAGTAGCAAGGTCGTACAGGTGCTATACGTCTCATAAAAATGATCCTGGAGAAGCATTAAATGTAATCAGCTTTCAATAAGTTGAGTTTTATAGAATAAGGGATAAAACGTCAAAAGAAAATTACTACTATAGACTTGGAAGAAGAAATTAACCTACTCCACCTGTGTGTCAGTAATTATATTCTAATTGATATAGTATATGAGGGTCTAAAAGTATGATTATATTTTACTTTACTAACCAAATTGCAGGAAACATTCAGAAATTAAATATCAACTGCGATGTTACTGTTTGGATTTTGTTGTGAAAAAAAAAAAAAAGATTTTTGCCTCTGGCCATCAGTGGACTGTAGGAATTCTTTTTTTTTAACGGCAATATCTTGATGTCACATCCCTCGGTGAGATGTAAATTGGCTAAAATGATTTCTGCATATTTATTTTTGAAATGTGTAAATTTACTTTAAAACAAAAAGCAAGCTTTGGACATTCTCTTTAATGTTAAAAACGAAGCAACTGTTGAAGAATAAATTATTATTTTAAACTTAAATCTCAAAAACATAATTATATCTACGTATATAAGTTTTGCAGCTTACATTGTGTTATTTTATATTGTCTTTTTTTTAATTGTTTTTAGTCGATTACAGAGGCAACGTTCCTCTCTTTCTCACTATATGTTTATATATAATATATATATAATATGTATATATATAATATATATATATATATATATATATATATATATATTCCTCTCTCTCCTTTTCCCCCCATCTTCCTGCCTTGTTTTTCTTTTTAAATTATCTTTCTTTTTATTTATCTTACTATCTTTACTATTTTGATATTTTTCAGGATTCTTTATTCAGTTATTTTGTTATTTATAGTGTCTGTTTTGTTATCATATTGTTATTTTTTTAACGGTCTGCATGTGAAATTTGGAGTGGTGCTCTCTCTGGTCTTGTATTCATGGCCAATGAAGACGTAAAGTCGCAAGCTTATTTCTTTTGTTATTTTTAAAACTACTCTATGGTTCTTTTATGTTATTTTTTCATTCAGACGCGATGTAAATGGTGAAACAAGGAAAAACCTAGCAGTAGCACTTCCGAATTCGCAATTCATATGAACATGAAAAAACAACCTCGGTATGTGATAGTTTTTCATAAAGAAAGCATTTTGCCAAGGTATGCCATTGTTGTAGAGATCAACCTTGATAAGTTTAAAATTCAAGAATATCCCTGGTTGGAGATAAGAACCAGAATATAGATCTATATCTAATCCTGATTCCAGAGATTGAATCCAGAAAAAAGAGCCATTCTCTGATGCTCACTTTACAGGTTTCATGCCGTGGTAGACAGAAAGAAAAATGTGGTCTACTGTAAGTTTTGTTGTGGAACCTTTTTATTTTCAATATCATGGCCAGGGTCAAATTCATGTAAGTTTTGATAGACGCTGGATACATAGGCTTACTATGGATACTACTTCTATTAAAACAAACAATACATGTTGAGATGGTATAGACGCTTATTCTGCGCCACATTGGATCCCTAAATAGCAAGATGGAGAGGATGCGGACTCCAGGGTTATTTATAAATAAATCTATGGATCGGAATGTCCAGTAGGCCTATACACCACGCTCAACTGCGACATTTTATTATCATTATCATAAAAGCTACGAAATAGACTTAAATAGACAGCTAAGACAGTGCGCCCCGGGCACCTTTTGCTTGTAACTGCACAGCATTTTAATGAGCGTTTAGATGGATCAGATGGATCTTGAAACTGAACTAGATGTTTTCCAGTTCTTAAAGTATATTATTACGGAAATTATGACATCGATTGTTTCATGGCCACTATTTATTAAAATACTATAACTATATTCTATTCAAATGCAATGTAAAGGGTGGGAAACTTAGATTTTCTTAAGCTGTTCATCAACTTACAAATTCCTGCTAACATACTCATGTGAATCTGAAGGCTCGATTTGTTGATACCATTTGTTTGGGTCAGTGAGAGCCTCAGAATGCAGCCAAGGGTGGCGGACACATAGAATTAATTTTATAGACCTTTAACTAAAGTCAACAAATATGAAGCCCTCATCGGTTTGCATATAGTTCTCGATTAAGGGCTGGCATTGTGTTCTTGATAGTGGTAACAAATATTAATTCTTTCCAAAAATTTTCTGGACTATGCGTACCAATGATCGAGTGTTAAAACGACCGTTTGCAACCTGTATGAACTCTACATCAAGTGTAGTAGCTATAATTAAATTAGCTAATTCCTGTTTAACTTTCACATGTTTAGCGGGCTTAGTACTACGAATACATGAAACAAAATCAAATTAAGTCAAACCTCGTGTCCCTTGTAAGTACACAATAAAGTGGAAGCTCACTGGCGAGCACGTTATGTTATTTGACTAACAACTTAGGTCCCCTTGGTGAGACCTGGAATCAGCTCTTATGAGCAAATGTTAACAGAGCCATCTGCTCTTGTCCCCAATGACTAATCAGGTCTAGAGATATTGTAAAACGCTGATAGGATTTTCATCGCCTTTTTCTTTCCGCAATGTTTTTCTTTCGATTATCTATTTCATGATGTGGTTTACGGCAACGCAATTTGTCACCATACATGCATCTTTTGTTTCTTCAAGAATCGGACAATATAGACATAACATTGTACAAATTTAAATTTATTACTGTGTAGTTACTGAAAACATAAATGGCTACCGAGGTTGGAGTTACTAAAAATATGACATAATTTCAATAGACAATAGGCAAGTTGCACCTGTTCCCTCTTTTCTAGGAGACTGATTCACCGAATAAAATTCTTATGACATGAAACGTCATAGACAAGAATTTGAAAGTAAAATTTAGATTATTAATTGAAACGAGTCAGAATAAAGAATATAGCCAAAACGCACAGTATTAAATATTTTTACAAATCAAAGTCATTTATCAATAATATATTTAAAAAATTAACTAAAACATTTATTCCTGTATTTGGTGCAGATTTCTCCTCTTTTTCGCTGAAGTATTGACTGTTTAGACAAAGAGATAAATACTCTTTTTTAATTTTCTAATATGAGAAGAGTGGTTATGAGACATCTCACGACTAAAGTCATAACAAGCTGTTAAAGATATGACAAAAACTCAAGAAGGACAAATTCACGCCACGTGCATTGAAACTTATTGCAACCATTCAATACTCATAGCCAAGATAAGAAACAGGTTTCCAAGTCGCATAAGTTATAAAAGTTAGTATTCAGAGAGATGAGCCTATACATTTCCAAGACACAGGACTTATAAGTCAGGAAAGACTTGCCAGCAACTCACAACACGTATAGGAAGGACCCACCGGCAACAGACTAACCACCAAGTTCTTCTTACGCGTACAAAGGACATTTTCGGGATAGATCTAGCGCCACCAACAACTTCTCAAGACTCATAAAGCGGACAAAGTCAGGTTTATCTGTCGAGTCCCTCAAACGGTGAAGCTTTTCGTCAATCTTCATGTCCCTCTAAAGACTCCACTAGACTCCAAGAAAGAAAGACATCATAATGGAAGTTTTCCTTCTTTTAGCAGCAATACTGCACGTAAGCGGAGGTATGTATCTCATTATTCTCTTATATTCACCGGTTGTTTTTTATCCTGCACAAAAGCGTTTGCTAAAATCCATGTTCTATTTAAAATGATTTTCGAGATTTTATTCGTATGGAAAATTAAAAAATAGATCCAAAAATACATCGTCAAAAACATGTTTTTGTAAAGAAATATACGCGATTATTTGGGCTAGTTTTTGACTTAGCAAAATTGCAGTTTGATTGCCGCCATATTTGTTTGTGGTATTGTCATTTATTTAACTTTTGGCAAAATTCTCTCATTTAATCTCCTAGATCTCTGAATATTATTCTGACTGGCCCTTTCTTTATTAATACTTCACACCGACATATTTAAACTTTTTAAAAAAAGCTATTTTGAGCAAAATATTTCACAGAAATAATAATGTTTCCTCTACCTCTCTGAGAAGGAATTACATTTGCCACTGTGTTTGCGATGCATTTTTGCTTTGATGATGTCATTGTGTTTGCGATGCGCTGCTTCATAGCTATCGCTGCTATGTTTGTTAAGCATTATATTGCAGGTTGCGCTATTTGTACTTGTTGTCTATAAACTTGATGAATGTAGCGTTATAGGTTGGTTTTAACAATAGTTTGAGACCGTTTGCAAGATATTTTTTATTTTAAAAAATTGCAACTGTGTTTTTTTTGTTTTTGTTTTTGTTTTTTTACTCATATTAAACAATGAATTATATTTTTATTAAAACGTCTATATGGTCCTAATGTTGGTGTACTTTGAAAATGACCATATTTTAGCACTTACTCTAGCTTATAATCAAAAATGTTTTTGGCCTGTTACGGGGTCCTTCAGCATTTAAAGGAATATCCTCATCAGCGCTGTCTCCTCTGAACGCTCTTTTTGTTTGATTTTGATAATCTTACTTGAGCATTTTAATACCTCATTCCATACTGTTTACATTAGCCACCACAGAGACATACATTTTAAGAAATTTCGATCACATTTGGCCAAAGATGCAAACCAGCCTTGAAGGTGCAAGTTAAGGTTTTAGGGTGTCAATCAAGACACGTTTGTTTGTACAAGAAAAGCTTTTCCCTTCGACCGCTTCAGGTTTTAACTTCTTAAAGTTAGGAAAAATTTTTTTATGTGTGTTTTTTCTTGTGCGTTTGCATGATTTGTTTAAATTGCCCTTCTGCTTTTAAGGCCGTGAAAACTATCATTTTCAGGAAAAGACCGAGCGAATTACAATAGGGAAAGAAAGAAGCAGCGAGAAAGAGTCTTTAGAGTGAAGAAAAAAAAAGAGATCGCTTACTTGTGAAAATATGAATAAAATTAGGAGCCGCAAAGGAAATAAAAGACAATAAAGGAGAGAGAGAGAGAGAGAGAGAGAGAGAGAGAGAGAGAGAGAGAGAGGGAGGGGGGAAATGAATAGATAGAGTGAAAGAGAAAAAGAGGCAGAGAACTAGATTAAAGGATGTACACAAGCATGTATATATAATACAATACACTAAATATATATATATATATATATATATATAGTGTTTATATAGTAAGAGAGAGAGAGGCAGAGAGACAGAGAGACAGAGAGACAGAGACAGAGACAGAGGCAGAGAGAGGGAGAGAGATAGATAGAGAGAAAGATTAGAAGACAGACAGATAAAAGGCAGCGAAAGAGAAACAGTCAAAGAGAGAGAGACAGAGACAGAGACAGAGACAGAGAGAGAGAGAGAGAGAGAGAGAGAGAGAGAGAGAGAGAGAGAGAGAGAGAGAGAGAGAGAGAGAGAGAGATGCATGTGCAGAGATTTCATCCAAAGATAGATAGAAGAAACGAGATCAAGTAATGAGGAATGCAGTTTGAGTAAAAAAAAAAGTTACAAAAAGAGAGAATAGAACGAGATGAAGTATAGAGAGATAGAAAGAAAGAGGGAGATAGATGGATAATGAGAAATAGAGAGAGAGAGTGACAAGTAGACAGACAGAACGGCAGATATATAGAGAGCAAAGCAGCTTGCAGCTCCATCCGCTCTTGAAACGTTCGGCTCCGATCTAAAAGTGATGCACTCTTATAACGTATGTGTTGTGTATTGTCTAAAATAATTTTTATAAACATCTTGAACAAAAAGTAAATCAACATAAAAATAGTCATAAATGATTGTGGGAAAACCACAAATTTTCTTTTCTTGCGACTTATCCCGGTTTTAAATATTTTCCAAGAAAGAAACAAGTAGCCACGATTCTTATTGATATCGCAGGGCAATTTCTTATCAATGAAGAGATAAGCAAAAATAATTGTTGGTAATCACTTTATTGTACTGTTATTATCGTACCTTTCAACAATTTATAAGTCATACCGACTGTAAAGTTTGCAGTATCACTACTGCTTTTAATGCTGCTGCTGCTACTACTACTACTGCTGCTGCTGTTACTACCACCACTACTACTACTACTACTACTACTACTACTACTACTACTACTACTACTACTACTACTACTACTACTACTACTACTACTACTACTACTACCACCACCACCACCACCACCACCACCACCACTACTACTACTACTACTACTACTACTACTACTACTACTACTACTACTACTACTACTACTACTACTACTACTACTACTACTACTACTACCACTACTTCTACTACTATTACTACTACTACTGTTGCTGCTGCTACTGCTACTACTACTACTAACTACTACTACTACTGCTACTACTACTACTACTACTACTACTGTTAATGCTGCTGCTGCTGCTGCTGCTGCTGCTGCTGCTGCTGCTACTACTACTACTACTACTACTACTACTACTACTACTACTACTACTACTAAAATTACTACTACATAATTTTGTTAAGTTAGGATAACATTTTGAGGTGCATTTTTGGTGTGCGTTTGCTTGATGTGTTATGCTTTTTGCATTTTCTAAAAGTTTTGTTTTCATTGATTCCTTTTTTTTAACCATTTTATTTACCATCTCTATATGTCCTCTGCGTAGGTTTTATAAATCATAAATTATATTTGAGTCCGATGAAGGCATTAAGGTGGAGGCCTAATTCTTTTGCATTTTTTTTTTATTTTTAGAGTTAGGGATACATTCATCCCTTTTAACGTTTTTAACGCTTTTGTTTAAACATGAATACTATTCATTACTATAATATGATGTACAGTACTGCTTGTAAATTTGCAATTTGTGCAGAAAATCGAAATGTAAATCTAGCCACTTGACATAGTTATTAAAATAGCAGCCACTTCAGAGCTTTTAGATAGTGATTAAATAAAAGGCAGTGATTTAACTTAAGAAAATCAATTTAGCTGGTCTTAAACGGCAGAGTCTTCCACTCTATGTAATATTCATTCAACATGTTTTTACAATGTTTTTCTGTCATAGGTTCTCATAAGGTCTTGTACAACTTACAATACTTTTCAAATGCAAGATAGATCGAGCTAACTTTTACATCATAAATATATTACATTTTATGAGAATTTCATGGTGTGTTTTTGATCACATACACAATTCTTGTATTTCTCAGATTATAAAGCCGTGACAATTAAAAAAAAATTTTTTTTTAATTAATTTACAAGCAGTCTGTTTCCCGAGGCGGAAGCCGGTGAAAATCTTTCTATTCCGTATATTCTTATTGAAGATACATTTAGTCCAACTTTGCAAAGCGAAGAAAATTTGCGCAAGTTAGAGTGAGAGGATTTGAAGAAACAAATTGTACTGAAAAAGGCGAGGTGTTATTGTCGGCCCGAAGAAAGTTACTGATTCTAAAGAAAAAAAATTAATGTGTCGAAAGATGCTGAAAAATTTTTGTTCCAATGAAAGAATAGGTAATCAGAAATATCATTGACCTTTTGTTGTTATTGTTGTTGTTGTTGTTGCTGTTGTTGCAACCGTTAAATACGTATTAAATCGAAATATGAAATTTTGGATTAAGATAAACGCGCCAGGTTCGAGTAATGAATTTTTGTCTCGTTTGCCTGGTGAAACACTTCAGGATACTTGTCATTGTCTTATTGAACTGTTCGAAGGGACAGACGCGATCATTACAACTAGTTTGACTAAATTACCTCAATTTTCCTGTTAAATAAAATGCCCCTAAATCGCACGGAAAAGTGAACTTCACTGAGCTGAAGTTAGCACAAAAAACGATGATCATTAGTTATCTTTGCCCTATTTGAGCGCAAGGCCTTTATTATAGCAGTTCGACCCCGCGCACGAGTTTCTTAACAGTATACGCAAACTGAACGAGAAGAAACTAACTTTTAAAAAAAAAATCTTCATCTATTTATAGCTCCGTTTAAACTTTCATTATCATTCTAGTATAAAAAATTTAGCCACTACGGATTCTCCTCAGACAGTGTAACTCTGGACACTTTATTTGTAGCTACGGATATTCTTAGGCAGTGTAACTCTGGACACTTTATTTGTAGCTACGGATTCTCCCTAGGCAGTGTAACTCTGGACACTTTATTTGTAGCTACGGATATTCTTAGGCAGTGTAACTCTGGACACTTTATTTGTAGCTACGGATATTCTTAGGCAGTGTAACTCTGGACACTTTATTTGTAGCTACGGATATTCTTAGGCAGTGTAACTCTGGACACTTTATTTGTAGCTACGGATATTCTTAGGCAGTGTAACTCTGGACACTTTATTTGCAGCTACGGATTCTCCCTAGGCAGTGTAACTCTGGACACTTTATTTGTAGCTACGGATATTCTTAGGCAGTGTAACTCTGGACACTTTATTTGTAGCTACGGATATTCTTAGGCAGTGTAACTCTGGACACTTTATTTCTAGCTATGGATTCTCCCTAGGCAGTGTAACTGTGGACACTTTATCTTTAGCTACGGATTCTTCTTAGGCAGTGTAACTCTGGACACTTTATTTCTAGCTACAGATATTCTTAGGCAATGTAACTCTGGACACTATATGTGTAGCTACGGATTCTCCATAGGCAGTGTAACTCTGGACAATTTATTTGTAGCTACGGATATTCTTAGGTAGTGTAACTCTGGACACTTTATTTGTAGCTACGGATATTCTTAGGCAGTGTAACTCTGGACACTTTATTTGTAGCTACGGATATTCTTAGGCAGTGTAACTCTGGACACTTTATTTGTAGCTACGGATATTCTTAGGCAGTGTAACTCTGGACACTTTATTTGTAGCTACGGATATTCTTAGGCAGTGTAACTCTGGACACTTTATTTGTAGCTACGGATATTCTTAGGCAGTGTAACTCTGGACACTTTATTTGCAGCTACGGATTCTCCCTAGGCAGTGTAACTCTGGACAATTTATTTGTAGCTACGGATATTCTTAGGCAGTGTAACTCTGGACACTTTATTTGTAGCTACGGATATTCTTAGGCAGTGTAACTCTGGACACTTTATTTGTAGCTACGGATATTCTTAGGCAGTGTAACTCTGGACACTTTATTTGTAGCTACGGATATTCTTAGGCAGTGTAACTCTGGACACTTTATTTGTAGCTACGGATATTCTTAGGCAGTGTAACTCTGGACACTTTATTTGTAGCTACGGATATTCTTAGGCAGTGTAACTCTGGACACTTTATTTGTAGCTACGGATATTCTTAGGCAGTGTAACTCTGGACACTTTATTTGTAGCTACGGATATTCTTAGGCAGTGTAACTCTGGACACTTTATTTCTAGCTACGGATTCTCCCTAGGCAGTGTAACTGTGGACACTTTATCTTTAGCTACGGATTCTTCTTAGGCAGTGTAACTCTGGACACTTTATTTCTAGCTACAGATATTCTTAGGCAATGTAACTCTGGACACTATATGTGTAGCTACGGATTCTCCATAGGCAGTGTAACTCTGGACACTTTATTTGTAGCTACGGATATTCTTAGGCAGTGTAACTCTGGACACTTTATTTCTAGCTACGGATTCTCCCTAGGCAGTGTAACTCTGGACACTTTATTTTTAGCTACGGATTCTTCTTAGGCAGTGTAACTCTGGACACTTTATTTGTAGCTACAGATATTCTTAGGCCGTGTAACTCTGGACACTTTATGTGTAGCTACGGATTCTCCCTAGGCAGTGTAACTCTGGACACTTTATTTCTAGCTACGGATATCCTTAGGCAGTGTAACTCTGGACACTTATTTATTTGTAGCTATAGAGTTTTAAAAGTGCGTTCAGAAGGAAATTTTAATGGATGTGTAAAGCACTGAATTAGTTATTATCCCTTACTCTAAGAGGCTAGGTGAACGTCTTACTCCATTCAACCTATGTGTTTAATGGAGCTGATGTAATTACTTCAAGCTACATGGGGATTTAACATACCGACCACTTGAGTGTAAAATCACATGAACATTTCCCACAAAGAATGTGTTTTTCAAGTGGTATTTAGAGTAATCAACTGTATGTTATACATATTTATGTCTAATGATAAGTTTCAATTTTTTTCGTTTCAAAAAAATGTTCTTTCAATGCCGAAATATTCTTACAATGTATATTTGAGTAACCATTCTCATTATGATAGCTGAAATGTGACTTCTGTGTTTTTTCTCTCTTCATTCTTCATGGTTTTAAGCTAAGCTATCAATATCCTCGTGTAATGAGAAATGTTCATGCCATGTCTGGCTCACATTGACCCAACGGTTTGGCCTGGCATAGCAAGCTGTTCTATTAAAAATGTTTTAATACAAGTTCATGAATTGTATCAGTTAGAAGTCGTTCAATTCACAAACTCTTTAGTGGCCGGCAGACTATTTTGTAAATCAAAATAATGTCTAAGGTTGGCAAACAATTGTTTGATTATACGTTTTTCAAATTTCAGAAGAACAATAAAGCCAAAATCTCTGCACTGTATTGATCATGACCTCAGAACACATTGTTGCCTTTAGATAACCAAGATTCCGAGAACCTGAGCGAGCTAGCGATTCAGCGGTTGATAAAAAAAGATGTTTGTCGGTTTGCGACTTGGCTCATTTCTCTTTTACCCCAACACTTGTACATTTATTCGTTTTATTGTTCTATTGTTTGCTTCCTGCATTACTTCAAATATTTCTTCAGGCGTATTTCAATGAACTACAGCAGCGAATTATACCGCCGTTTAATAAACTCACAGCGTTTTAGAGCTGCAAAGGGTCATATCGCATGTGATTGCAAAGTATGCTTATTATCCGCCCCAGTCAATGTCGTCATAACCTTTACATTCATAGAGACTGTTAGGCTTCCTTCAAACTTTAATATAGGTCTGGTTGAATTACATCGAACCCCTCCATAAAACCGTTCTTGCCAAGATTCGAATCAGAGATCTCCGAATGGTCATCCTAACGCTCTACCGATGCGCTGAGAGATAAACACTTCTATTGTTTATCAAGATGGCCTCAGGCCTTTGCCTTACCAAAGATCATTCTAAAAATTTGACAAGCATCTCGTAAAAATAAATCTCGCTTTTGGATTAATTGACAAACGAAATTTGTTATGATCATATCAAGCTTTCTTTTTATGGATGACGTACGTGTATGTTACGGTACTAAATAGCTATTTCATTAATACAAGAGATGAATTCTCTGAATCACCGCAATATTCTTATTGAACTCTTGGACAAAAAGCCTTAGTTTTCGATACCAAATGAAACCACTTCAAAAATATTTCAATCAATTTTTTAATGATAAATTTATTTATAAATAAAGTCTAGGCGATAAGAAATGTTGAGTTTACTCAATTAGACCTTTCAACTAAAAACGTGAAATGTACTTGCAGAATAAAAAGATCTTGAATCAATATTAAACTTTAAAAATCTAAATCCATTTTTAACTCTTATAAAGATTTGAAAAAAAAATTCTGTAAAATTTAGTTATCACTTCATCAATTTCAATATACGTTTGCTTACATTTTAATTTTCTCAAGACCGTTTGTATTTCCTGTTGTCTCGAATTCACATGACATTTTACCCCCCTGCTTAATGTCAACATTTCTTTAGTCATCAAAGTTAATTTTAGCAAATCAAAGGGCACTAGAAATCAAAGTTGTCAGTCAGATTTTTCAAAAAGTCTGTCAGGAGGTACCTCCGCCTTTTAATCTGTTTTTCTCTCACTCCATCACCCCTCTCTCTCTCTCGCTCTCTCTCTCTCTCTCTCTCTCTCTCTCTCTCTCTCTCTCTCTCTCAGTTTGACTGTCTGTCTCTTTCTCTCTCACTCTTTGTTCTTGGTTACTGTTAAAATATTATAAGATTGTGCTTATCACACATATGTTAGAATCGAATCGCATAGTTAGTTTTGACAGATGAACCAGAGATGAGTTAAAAGAATGGGGAAAAATGAAATGAAAACGCAACAAATATCACCTTCATCAACAGCAACAACGGCTTCTTAACAAAACAAGTATGTTGAAACATGAAATTATTTTTTTCCTGTTTTAAAGATTGAAATCATAATCCTTGGTGATATTTATTTGTATAGCTTATGAATCCGAATGATGTACAGTTGAAAACAAAGCGTTTGCATAAAAAAGAATATTTTTTCTAAGATACACCTTAACTTTAAAAACATCAAAGAACCATGCATACTTCTCTTCAAAGGGACAAGAAACAATTGTTGCGACCATTTCAAGGCAAGTTTAATAGACATTCCGGAGATACAGAAAAATATTCTTGACTTAAATTACGTGGCTAATCCAAAATGGCAGAGAGTCCCAAGTTATTTATTTATTTTTTTTTTTACAAATTACCCTGGTAAAATCAAAATATGTTTAAACCAAAATGATTTCCACAGTCCTTAGATTCTACCCGTTTCTCTGTGCGAGTGAAAAAAATATATCGTGACATCGAATAAATAAAGTTCAACCGACATTTCAATGTTTTCACAATCACAACTTATTTTTTTGTGCTTTCAGTATGTTTCTTTTCCTAGAAATATAATTATTGTATAAAACTTCGAAATGCTGGCAACATTGTTAATGACCAACAAGAGTAACATCAAGGCTTCCGTGAATTTCTCTGCCGCTTTTTCTTGTTATCTTATTTCATAAGTTACCACCTGAGCCAAAAAAATGTGTGACATCGCTATCGGATATTAATGCTCAGCAAGATTATGCTTTAGAATGCCTTCAAATATTCTACGAGCCATAACTTTCAATTTACGACCTTCATACGAGAAATTTGTGACATAATAAAAGGGCAAGTCATACTGGATGGGAAAGCGCTAGGATTAAAAAAAAATATTTTTTACAACAGAATTACTCAGATACTATTGTATCTACAGGGATCGGATTTTTAGAAAATAAAATCGTAAAATTTAAAGCTTAGCAGAAAAAAAAGCTAGCAGGGATACTAAATGTAACTCCTGATTGAAATCATTTAGGCCCTATTTCTGGAAGGCATTGTTACTACTGCACCAAAGTATCAAAGAAGATATCTGTAGAAACCGCGAAGTCACTTATAAATTCAGCACAATATTTGTTACCGAATTGAGCTCAAATATTTAACAATGAAAAATCTTGACTGTGTTAAAACTTTTTTTGAATATGTTTTTTGTTGCTAATTTATTAAAGAAGCAAGTAAAATTTATACAAGATTTAGACTGTGAGTTACTTATAAATTGCTCGCTTAGTCATTTAATTTTTTTTTTTTAATATTTGATAATAATAATAGTTGGTGCAGACATAGTAGAGGTTGTTGATAAGATGTATTTATCATCTCATGCAGGAATGCACCATTCAACAAAGCCTTGAAGCAATTCATTAAATACTTTAAAAATTGAATTTGACTTGTAACATGAATCGATTTAAGAAATTGAGGGCATAAGAAAAGATTACTGATGCATTTCAAATGATTAAAAGTACTACTACTACTACTACTACTACTACTACTACTACTACTACTACTACTACTACTACTACTACTACTACTACTACTACTACTACTACTACTTCTACTACTACTATTACTACTACTACTACTAATACTACTACCACCACTACTACTACTACTACTACTACTACTACTACTACTACTACTACTACTACTACTACTACTACTACTACTACTACTACTACTACTACTACTACTACTACTACTACTACTACTACTACTACTACTACTACTACTACTACTACTACTACTACTACTACTACTACTATCTATCTATCTATCTATCTATCTATCTATCTATCCATCGATCGATCTATGTTTGTAGATGAAGATAGCTCTGTATTTAGCGTGTCTGGTCTGATCATCTTGGCAAGGTGATGGGTTCTGTACAGAGTGCGGGTTCGATACCCCCCTTCCCCCCAAAAAAAACCCCCATTTGTCTTGATAGTGTTTTTGCCTCTTCCTTTTTATTTGTTCTTCTCAATTTCTCTCTCTCTCTCTCTCTCTCTCTCTCTCTCTCTCTCTCTCTCTCTCTCTCTCTCTCTCTCTCTCTCTCTCTTTATCCCCACTCCAACCCCAGGTGAGCCTTTCGCCCATTTTTTTCCGTAACCCTCGGGAATACATTTGCTCACAGACTACAAACTCAGATCCTAACAAGTAGTTCTACCCACCATCTCCCCTGTCACTGCTCACTGCTAGCTGCTCGCGGCTCCACTGCCAGTATTGCCACAACGCCTCTGATCTTAATTATGCATTTATCAAACAATGAACCGGCATGTCCTTGATTTATCGGCGATCAATCAAAGTTAGTCTCCAATGGCATTTTTGCAACGGTAATTAATCTTATCTCATCTTATTTAAGATTCAGAATGTTAATATTATCTGCATAGTTTTTTAATAAATTTAAACAAAAAATCAATGCTATAATCGGACTCGATAGACCTGCTATGGGAAGCTATTGATTTCTTTTCATTAGAAATTACAATCGGGGGTTTTCGACTTTTGTTTTCCAAAGGTAAAGGTAGAAAAACGGTTTGCATTGCCTTCCTTATCTGATTGATTGCAATAATGATAAATGATGTGTTTTACCCAAGCGTAATTTACTCTTTATGATCTGAAAAGAGCTTAAAAATTAGCTTATTGCCATTATATCAAAGCTAGAGTTACTTCATTGTAACGCAGCTTTCAAAAGTAAATATTTACGATCTACGTTATATACTTAAGAAATAATAAACGAATAGTCTGATTAAATTTCCAGGGCAAAATATCACAATATATTCAGGAGTAAAGCGTGACTATAAAGTTGTGAAGATGGTATAGATATAACAACCGCATTGATATAAAAATAGTATTTATTTAGGCCTTAGATATAAGCACTTTTGCTTAAATTTGGAGAAGGAAGACATCCTCCGTTTTTAATCTTTTTTTTTACCTTATGAGG
>JAWDGP010000875.1:632500-707552 GCA_033675545.1 Elysia crispata
GGATTGAGTGTCTGGCGTCCTATCAAGATGTTCTGTTGTCCTCCCAACTCTGTCGGGTCCGCTCTTGAGTGCTTCTCTCATTACTTTATGGTAACAAACTAATTGGCTTTCATCGTAGACATACCTTTGTCTATCACTCTGACTGGTTTTATAGATGACGACGAAAGAGTAAAAGGTTTTTTTAATAAAGAATTGATGGTAATCCGGGCAGAAAAAATAAATAATAAATTTTCTCCCAGTCTGATTATGAGAAAAGATAGCGGTAGAAATATTTTGACCACCTAGTTTATAACAGTTATAATAATAATAATAATAATAATAATAATAATAATAATAATAATAATAATAATAATAATAATAATAATAATAATAATAATAATAATAATAATAATAACAATAAAGTATAAAAAAGGGACTAATATCAATCCCAATAAAAGCAATAGGATCATTTCGATATGAGACACGAGAAAACACTCTATTTATAAATCAACTAAAATATTCTGATCGCTATGTGTACTTTGCATGAACGTAGAGGTGTTGAAAACTTATACTAGCTTGCTTTCTAATTTATCAATAATGTTGTGCCATTGGAAAAGCTTGAAACACGAGAAAAAATATAAATTAATAATCTTAAGTATTCGCTGTCGATTCCTGAATCAAAAATCCTTAGTTTATCTCATAATATTTGCCACCCAACCTAATTTAATTTTATAGTTTAGAATCCTTCCTTTTCTGTCCTCATCTTTGGACTTCTTAGAAGTTTCTTTTCCCATAATTCTTTCCTTTTTCTTTTTCATCTGCTTTCGTCTCCTCTTCCTCCTCCTTCTCCTACTCTCCTTCTTTTTCTCCTTTTTCCTGTTTCTTTTCCTCCTGCTTCTACCTCCGCTCTTCCATCCATGCTTCCCTCCTTATGTCATCTTCCTTTCTCTCTCTCTCTCTCTCTCTCTCTCTCTCTCTCTCTCTCTCTCTCTCTCTCTCTCTCTCTCTCTCTCTCTCTCTCTCTTTTTCTCGGGATTCCCAGGGAGTTTGTTTAGTTTTGTTTAATCACTCTAATTTTATTGTAACTTTTATGCAAGCAAATTGCGGAGCTTAAGGAAAAATAATTTAACAATTACATACGTCTTAATAAAAACTTACTTGAAACAAATCTTTAGTCGAAAAAATGCACAATTTTACTTATGGATATCTTTTTTTTACCTCCTCTTCATTTTTTAACAATCATATTTCATATGTTATAGAACTATCGTTGGAAGATTTGATAATGTTTTTTTTTTTCTTTTCAATCTGCATATGTTTACAATGCAAGATCCGTCAGAATATTGTCACTATCTTTTCCATGAAGTCATATTTTGCACAACTTTCAAGATTTTCTTCGCTCGTATCCTAATTTGATTACATTTCTTCCACAACATGACAAGCAAAAACAAATATAAAATCGACTCACAGACGAACGATTTTATACACATTGTTTACGCCAGTTACGTTAATTCTGCTGCTGTTTCGCCGCAGCATGAACACATTTTCTCCGATAAAGCCAGCAGAGTGCATGGCTTTGTTTCATTTGGTGGGCCGTAAGGAAAACTTTTCAAAGGATAGGCCCAATGCTCAAGGGTTGACATGAAGTAGAAGGAAATAAGTTAAAACAACGGGACAGCTAGATCCATGCCAAGACTGTATAGAGACGATCCAATGTACATTAAGGCAGAGAGAGAGAGAGAGAGAGAGAGAGAGAGAGAGAGAGAGAGAGAGAGAGAGAGAGAGAGAGAGAGAGAGAGAGAGAGAGAGAGAGAGAGAGAGAGAGAGAGAGAGAGAGAGAGAGAGAGAGAGAGAGAGAGAGAGAGAGAGAGAGAGAGATGTAAAGTAGGGTTGCGCTTATCTCAAGAGCAGCACAGAAAGGTAGAAAATCAGTTAAGTCATTTTAAGAATTACAAAGAGTGCAAAACTTGTTTAATGGAAGATGCAGAGTCAAAGGAAATGTATCAAAACAGTGAGATATTAAGATGAGTAGCGACATCGAGCGAGCGGGTGAGAGAGAGAGAGAGAGAGAGAGAGAGAGAGAGAGAGAGAGAGAGAGAGAGAGAGAGAGAGAGAGAGAGAGAGAGAGAGAGAGAGAGAGAGATGAGGCTAGGGGAGACCTGGAACTAGGTTTTCTCTGGGGATGGAGGGATGGGGAAAGGAATATAAAGTATAGGTCATTTGGAGTTGCACAGAAATAAAGGCCAATGATAAATTATTGGTGAGAGTAAATTCTGCTTCTTTCTTCATAGGATTAACGGTGAGAGCACAATGCAAGGGGGGTTTGTAAATAGCTTCAACTTGAATGTGAAAGGACGGTTTTCTTACGATTTGATCAAGAAAATTTTCTCTTAAACACATCTCCGAGCATAATTATGACATGAGTCACACAAAGCTGATAATTTCAACAAAAGCATACTTTGAATTTCAAGGAAAACAAAACAAAACCCGTAAAAAGGACACTATTTTTTTTTCTTTCTTGCTCATTTCCCTTTGTTCTCTGCTGATCATTTTGAATGCAATGCCAGGTACTTTCAGTAATAAAGATTATTTGAACAAAGCAAATGCAAATAGATTTCAAAATCAAACTCATGCAAATTAATTCTTCCCCCTTGAATTTATATTAAAAAGTGCTCGGCCAAGATACTGATAATAAATAAATTTTGAGATTAAATAAACAAAGAGAGTTGACAGCATTATGTAGTATAAATGATCGCCTCTGGTTCAAATTTGCTGTTCGCTTAGAAAGGGGGAGAAGAAAATAATGGGCTGTTCCTGAATTGAAATTTACAAACAAACGTAAATTCCTCATTGGGAGGACACAATATTGTATTGGTTCTTTTTTCTCTTCCACCTTAGTCCCGGATCAACACAATCCAGCCTCAAAGAATTAATTTTCGAGAAAACCGAGAAAAGATTCTTGGCGTATCATTTCCCAGGTCCGGTCTTTAGTTTGCTTCTTTATACTACAAAGAAAATCCCAGAGATTAGTGCTAGTTAAGAAATAGAACGCTCAGCTATTTCATTTTTTAGATTGTTGAAAGTATTTATCGGAGTGATTTCGATATATGCCTGTCTTGGTCTAACAGCTATCCCCCAACTCCCCCCCACCCCCCACCCCCCTCAAAAAAAAAAAAAGAAGGTTTTTATAAGTTATGAAAATAGAGCTGTTTACTTTGCCTTGTTTCATATATGGCTCAAGCAATCATAACCATTCAGACTAGTAAGGGGAAATTCATATGAAATTCGTCACTAGCAATGTATTGTGCACATAATAATATACCGAATTGAAACGGCAAAAGCACATCTTCTTACACCAGTAAAAAAAGTCTACAAAAACATTGAACATATGTCTTAGAAATATTCATTTGAAAGTTGCAGAAAATTATTATTCTTTTAAATATTTATTTCGAGAAGTTTGACCAGCAGTGTTGAATTCGAGTGCTTTGTGGATACTAGGCAGACTAACACCCTTTATAAAAAAAAATAATAATCGTGAGACAGGAAAACAAAGTAAAATACTAAAGAAGAAAAACATCAGTGGGTTTTAAAATTTACCTTTTCCCCCTTTTTTTCGCCAACAAAATTGACTATTAGTTTTGTTAAAGATATTAAATAGATCAAAATTTCTTGAAGCAACTGTTCCGTAGTATTTTCATACTCTCATATTTTTTTCCCATACGAAGGAACAGGCTAATTTGAATGAAACAAATCTATGTTTCATCGTTGCGTCCTCACATTTTAGTCAGTAAAGAATGGTTAGACTCGCACCCCCCGCACCAACACACTTCTCCCTTAAGCCTAGTTTGCCAGTGGTAACCATTAAAAAGCGGCCACATTATGTACACTAATGTCAGGGAGCACTTAAGCCCCCTTTAAAATGGTCTTTTTGTCTTCTCATGGGAGCTGAGGGATAAAAAACACGCTGCGGAACATGATGAAATATTAAAAACAAAAACAATGGGACAAGGAGAAGGGCGAGAAAGAAAGGCACGATTGAAACTGATAGGGACATGATATGATCTCCCCAGACGATGGAAGCGAAGATTTATTCTGCTCCTCCATCCTCTCGAGAGTTCCAACTGCGGGTACACTCATTGAGGTGGAGCTGCACCCCGCCACCCTCCTCCTCTCTTCCTGACTTTTTTTTTTCTTTCTCCTTTCCATCCCCACCATCAAAATCTTGTCCCATTCTTTCCATTATCTTACAATAATCATATTGGATGAAAGTGGTTCACTTTCAAATTGTCAATTTAAAATAATATTAGGGTAAAAAAAATCAGTTAACCTTTCAATTATCTTGATTCTTAAATAAAAATGCCATGTTTATAGTATAACCAGGATTAAATCTAAAATCTTTAACATATCATTTGAAAAAAAAAAAGACATACAATCCCTCAAACCATATTCGTTTAACATATTAAAATGTAATCGATTAGACGAGCTTAGTACTCGAACATAGGCCCGGACTGATATGTGAGGCAATGGGCTTTAAAAGATATAGATGCCAGTATTGGATACAAAATAAACCAAAGAAAGAAAAGCGAAAGCTAACAAACGAATGCAAAGCTCAGGTTCTTAATTAATGAAACATTCATTCCATAACTTGAAGCAGATTATCTGTAAAGGATGGCATGCTCTTGTAACATGTGTTGGGGATGTGAACTGAGGATAGAACCGCTGAAATAAGCGAAGAGCAGCCGGGCGCTGGAGCAGCGGTGAACTGACTCTGTGGTTTCCACCGTTTTTAACGTTTGGCCAGGGGTCCCAGCATTCCTAAGCCTGTTATTGATCAGCGTCATATTGCTATGTTTATATAGCATTGTCGTGTTTGCTAGATGACAGAAAATCCAGCAGGTTTCCCAAAAGCTGCTGTATTCCGAGCCAAATGAAACTCTCCGCTGGGATACGATGGCTGCAGCTTCCTGTCTCCAGCACATTTCAAACTCGCCTCTTTCTGTAATCATTTCGCACGGAATCAGACGTCAAAGCCGACATAATTATACTACGTTTATCTAACATGATACACTAGAGTTTCACTCATTACCTAATTATACTACGTTTATCTAACATGATACACTAGAGTTTCACTCATTACCTAATTATACTACGTTTATCTAACATGATACACTAGAGTTTCACTCATTACCTAATTATACTACGTTTATCTAACATGATACACTAGAGTTTCACTCATTACCTAATTATACTACGTTTATCTAACATGATACACTAGAGTTTCACTCATTACATAATTATACTACGTTTATCTAACATGATACACTAGAGTTTCACTCATTACATAATTATACTACGTTTATCTAACATGATACACTAGAGTTTCACTCATTACATAATTATACTACGTTTATCTAACATGATACACTAGAGTTTCACTCATTACATAATTATACTACGTTTATCTAACATGATACACTAGAGTTTCACTCATTACCTAATTATACTACGTTTATCTAACATGATACACTAGAGTTTCACTCATTACATAATTATACTACGTTTATCTAACATGATACACTAGAGTTTCACTCATTACATAATTATACTACGTTTATCTAACATGATACACTAGAGTTTCACTCATTACCTAATTATACTACGTTTATCTAACATGATCCACTAGAGTTTCACTCATTACCTAATTATACTACGTTTATCTAACATGATACACTAGAGTTTCACTCATTACCTAATTATACTACGTTTATCTAACATGATACACTAGAGTTTCACTCATTACCTAATTATACTACGTTTATCTAACATGATACACTAGAGTTTCACTCATAGATGCAGATTCGAGTACAAAGAGTAAAAACTTTGTGCTTGCTTTCAGATTTCACCAATGTCGTCTTTAGGTTGACGAGAACAACTAACTCTGGAACAAATCACCACAATCCTCTTCTAAATTCTTCATTTTTACCTTTTTTCATTTTAGTGACCAAAACACATTTCTGGTGTGTCCAAAATAATCATAAACCGACACTTTCTGCGTGGAGATAAAATTAATGAAGCCTTGAGCTCAATAAATCAATGGAGAATTTAGGGGTAAAAAAAAAATTGAAACATGATATTTTGGAAGTCCAATCGTTGTACATTTTCAGTTAATTTTGATTTGACTCAAAAGATTTAGCAAGTCTGGTTGAAGTGTAAAAATTGCGTGAAGAAATTAGAAAAAATAAAAATTTTATTATTATTTTCTAGTTTTCTTTTATCTGATACCATGAATCACATTTTCTTGGCGTTCGATGCATTGTTTTTAATTTTTGGACTCATAAAGCATCAAGCAAATAAGAAAAGAGTAGTATAAAATTGCCTGAAAGGACCAGAAAGTTTATGACCTAGAAAAACTTCCCATCTTTTAATCGTAAGAGCAATAAAAACTGAAGGTTAGACATGGGTTTATATTTTTATTTCTCTAAAGCAATGGAAGAAAGAAAAAAATTTAACCTTACACTACAGAGAAGATAAAATTACTACCCACAAGGGTTTCTGTGGTCCTGCTGCCTAGATCTAAATGATTGTCGTTGTGAACTGTGCTATTCTAAAAAGTGTATAGCTTGTCACATTACATAATCAAGGTGAGATTTTTTTTTAAAAATTCACAGCTGTATTCAAAGCAGATTCTATTGTACTACCAGTGCCTGGAGCCACCCATACATCAAATACAGTCAAGTAATCAGGTTCCGCCCGATCCTCACACCAAAGTGGACCGACCAGCTGGAACCGCGGCGACTTTAACTTGCTTTTGGCATGGATGTTGACCATCACAACAAAAATCCACATATGTTATTTTTAGGCAATGGATATTTGTAGAGTGTGTAACTATGACGTAGAAACCTTTGAAAGGCCTGCTTGTCGCAACCACCCTATGAGCGGGGTTGAGGGGTGTACACAGCTACTAATCAACGTGCTCACTAAGTGACCAAGTAATGATGTTTTTGTAAGCCCAGCAAACAGAAACGGACAAACCGCACTGCGGCCACTTTCTAAATCATGACCTGTCGTCAACGATTTTTTCATCGTGCAGAATAATCACTAAAAAAGGATGGTGGAGAAAGGGATTTGAATAAAATCTATTGAAGGGTGCAAGAGTGGCGATGAAGCACAGGTTAACGATAGCTGTTTGATGAGACGCAAAGGTATGGCAGAAAACATGATTATCAAATCAATTGGAATTTGAGAGGATTATTTTGATCTATAATACGTTAAAGTTGAGTTTCAAGCCGAGATATGTCACGCTTTAAAGTGTAAAGTTTAAAGACTTTGTTTGCATGGATTACATTGATAAGAGAAACAGAAAATTCGCATAAATACCAGGTAGGCCTACGTGTTTGCATCAGCTCATAGACACACACCATAACTCATAAATAGGCTGAAAGGGTGGTTTAAGTTTCATAAATACTAATAAAAAAAGAAAAGAAAAAGAAACCAACTGCAGTTGCGTACATATTTAGCAAAGACAACTTAGATGTACTAGTATTATCCTTATTTGGAGTAAGCTAGATGAAAAGATAAATTTGCATAACTCATTCAAAAAGAACATGGTAGGTGTTGAAAGCGTAAAATTGAGAATATATTTTGAGAAAAAAAATGTAAATTATTTCCATGTATTCACATATGATGCCCACGGGAAAATATCTTTGAGTTCCATTGTTTACCTATAAGCTTAAAGCCTTTGCTATACAATATTGCTTGAATTATCATGTTGGTGAGCTTTTAAAATCCCTTTTCATTCAATACAAAAAGCTAATTATTTCGCGGCTATAAACGACACAAAAGCAAATGCAATGTAGGCTTGTGTCTATAATGCCTGTGCATTAAGTTATAATGATGATTATTTAACTACATTGCAGCCGTGGTTTCTCCTTGGTTTCTCCATGGTCTTCCCATTCTTTTCAGAGGCTATCATTATAGAGATTTAATTTCAATATCTGCGTTACTTTGTATTTATCCATAAAAAAATAATGTCTGATTATTATTCAACAATGAGAAATGCTTTTTGATGTTTGGGATAAAAATTGCAAAATCCTTTCTGTGATAGAAACTAAGAGAATTAGGAAGTAAAATAAACTTAAAAAGAAACCATTATGGTGTAACCAGCTAGGTTTTACGATGGGAGTATTTATCTTTCTAAAATAATTTCATTAAACGTCTATTTTGTCTTGAAAAGGCTAATAAGACTTTATCCGTTAAATAAGTAAGAAATAAATATTTACTTCGTCAACATTGCAAATCCAAGATTAATTCAAAGGTCCTTAATTTATAAAGTCTAGATTATTGCCTTTCTTTATCTCCTAAAGTGTGCTAGTCAACTTGTGAGGAAAGAGTAGATTAAATAAATTGCTATTTTTGTTTTAATGTTATAACTTCCTCTAAGCATGGAAATAGTATTTTTTGTTGTTGCTGGCATATTTAACATTCGACTTAGTAATGGCCCATGCAATAATAGTATGATAAACCCAGCACCGGCGAAAGGAAGGGCCGCATCACTCTCTTATGAATCTAATATCACAATGATCAAGCGTGCGCTCGTGTCGTTCAGTGAATACATTATTTTCGATCCTCACATAACTCTGTCTATCTGTCTGTCTGTCTGTATGTCTGTCTGTCTCCCTCCCTCCCTTCCTCCCTATCTCTTGATCGCTCTTTTCATATATTTCCCATTTTATTCGCATATCACGCACGCTTGTTAGATCAGAACTAACCGCATACAGCCGCTGTAAGTCTGTAACGGTAACAGGAAGTTGATCATCAATTAAAAGACAAGACTAGAAGCTATCACGGAATTACAGCCATCCGTCTAAACACTCCCCCATGGGAATCTTCACTCACTGGTGTTTTCCCTTCTCAAAGTTGAAAAGCACTAAATTGCTGGACCGCCGGACAATTGGTCTCAGAGAGCGATGTTTTGGTTAGCAACGGCCCTTTCCAAATATATCTGCTTTAAAAAAAAATAAATGAAAGGAGCGGGTGAGGGGATTGTTGTATACCAATATAGAAACAAAATTGTGAGAGGAGAGGTGCTTGAAAAAAAAAGTGTGTGTATGTTGGGAGGGGAAGAGGTTGTATGTATGTGAGGGAAGGGTCATAAACCACCAAAAAGGTATAGTGCTTTGCAGTCATTAAAGGGCTGAAAAAGAATATGAATTCAACTGATTCATATTATAAATTGCTATTTGATAAACAATCTCAAAATCATTTACAAAGAATAGTCAATGCTTACGAACAGTTTTTACTTAAGCATGTCCTAAACTCCTTCAAAGAAAGCAATTCCAGCGACTGAGCGCGTGGATTCTGATGCAGTCTCCATTTCAAAGTGTTGATTTGATGAGCAGTTTTCTTGTGTTAAAAAACTATGATGGAGTATTAGTGATGTTACACAGGTATAAAAGATGGCAACTAGGACTGGTAAAGCTTTCCTTAATACTTGTTACATTTACAACAATGGATCTTTCAATCTTCTATGGATTTACAGTTTTATTTCCTCTTTGCTTTCAATCTAATTGCTTCTCTTGCACCAATATGTTTGTAATACCTGGATTGAAGTGAACATTCTTGTAATCAAAATATGGGACAAGAATGTTTGTTTAGGAGACGGCTTAACTGTTACAAAGCAAACAGAGCCTTTTTCTTTGATTTTAAGCATGAAGATAATAATCAGCTCCAGAAAGAGATGTATACAACTATGTATGAATCTATCATTTGGAGAGAGAGAGAGAGAGAGAGAGAGAGAGAGAGAGAGAGAGAGAGAGAGAGAGAGAGAGAAGCGTATATGATTAGAGATTATGAGAGTAAGATCAAGTAGGACAAGCAAAACGGTACGAGGAAATAGATGAAGGAGCCTATCAATAATTAAAACTATGTCCGTTTGTTACAAATCAGCAAAACGCAATGCAACATGTTTACACATAAAAGAAATTGTGTTGGCCTGACATATTAATCACACGAGTGGAACTACCATCTGTAATTTCTCTTAAAATAGTGCAAGCATTTCTTGCCACGATTTGTACAAGTTTTGACACGATAGTATCACAATCACAATTGAAAAGGCGAAAACAAAACTACAGATTATAAGCGTAAAGAATGAAACCTGGCGAATTCAGTGTCTTTCATTGTGTGGTATTTCTAGTCAGACTTAAAGAATATAAGCCTTGAAAAGTCATGCCGATCTCGATTCTTGTTAACAGTTTTTTTGCTTGTTTTTTTTTTTATGATTACCTATACGAAATGCACATCGTACTATCCGGAGACAACAAATCAAAACAGAACAGAGACCAGTTGTAGAAAATTTTTCTGAATACTTCAAGCTAAAATGGATACTTGGCTTCTTTCTCTTCTGTCTGGATATCGAGATTTTATAATAAAAGGTTTGATTTAGTGTTTTGAAATGAAAGATGCGTGCAAGATTCTGCAAGGTCTCCATGCACTCCAGAACACAACCGTGTATTTTATTTAGCTCTTAACTCCACAGATTTCATTGCCTAAATATCTGTTGTATTATCTTCTTGTCTGTCTAGTTTTTTGTGTATCTATCTATTAATCTTTATCACTCTTCATCGAGCGATCTATTTTATCTGTCTTTCCCTCTCTACACTTGCTTAACTTCTGGGTATATACTTGTATTTTCATAAATGTAAAAATCCATATCCATTAGCATCTTTCTCTCTCTCTCTCTCTCTCTCTCTCTCTCTCTCTCTCTCTCTCTCTCTCTCTCTCTCTCTCTCTCTCTCTCTCTCTCTCTTTTTTACTATTTCGCCCAAGTGTGGACTCCTTCGAATGTTCCAAAAAACCACTCTGAGCCTCTCTTCATATATTTAAATGGTATACATAATTACATTTTCTTCTTCAGCTTGTCCTCTTTATTGGAACTAATCTGTACCACTTGATAAAGTAATTAAATAGAGTCGCTTAATGGAATAGAAGAAAGTTATGCGGAGGATAGGGGCGCTGCTAATATAGGATTACTGACATGGTCTTGCTACAGATAGGGGCGCTGCTAATATAGGATTACTGACATGGTCTTGCTACAGATATGCTATTTGGTAACGCTGGATACTGTTGGACAAACCAGACTGTGAGTAAATTTTGCATACGGCCTCGAACCATTCAGTATATGAAATAGTTCGATGAGAATATAACCTTACATGATCTATTTAAACAATTTTTAACGGCCTGTATTACTATGCAGTAAGCTACAACATATTGCTACATATTATCTAGACATGCTTAAAATATGCAGCCCAATTATTGATTATTTGGGCATATTCGTAAGTGCAATCAGATGGATGAACTTGAAAGAGGAGTTTGACCGAGTCATGTCAAGATTCCCCAAGAAAATCATGTAAAGCATATTAATTTACACTTCGGAGTCCTTCAAATTATGCTTATGTAGAAAGTGAGCTATATCAACCTATCGTGCTACGTTCTATATTCAGCATTATCTTAAGATTTTCGTTACGCCTCAGATAGAGAATAGATAAAAGCTTACATTTGAGTTGTAGTAGTAACGTCACAGCGATGTATACTCACAGACTAAGCTAGGATAGAAAGTAAGATAGCGTGCGTTGGGAAACAAACGTGTGCGCTTTCAAACACCAAGTTATGCTTTCTCGACTAAGATGACAAACGTTTTGTTTAATATCTTCACATTTTTCTAAATCGATTGCTATGCTTGAGAATGCGAAAATAATAATACTGCATTATCTTATGTCTGAATGGGTGGAAATGGAGCGCCGCAAGTGAATCAATTTGATGTCTCTCTACAGCACATTGAAAATAGGCGTCCACTCTCTGTGGTGCTCTACGTTATTCAACATCGCCAAACACAATCATTACAACCACAGAAACAAGGTCACTAGCAGTGGACGGCAAATCTAAAGCTTACCACGGTTTTGAACTCTTTTTTAAATAATTGTTTGTGAGTTACATCACTGTACAAAGTTTTACCTAAGAATATTTCTCACATTTCAAGTTAAGCCCCTTGTTTCTCTATACACTCTAGAAGGGTCAGCTCAAAGCATCCTTAGAACATTTAGGTCTTGACAGCTATTGCACCCCTGGGATGTTTTTTTTTTTCGCCTGGCTAACTCTGAGATAGATCTAGGCCTGCTCTCACTACAGCTCTGAGCGTAAGAATGTGGCAGCAAAGAATGGAAATATCTATACAACTAAACATTATTTAGGGGTCGGGTTTGTTTCTTTCGAATGTGTAGGAATATGAAATAATTATGTGATGGTAAAAACTAAAGATCATTATCTATCTTTTGACACAGACACACACACACATATATAATATATCTATATATATAATTTATATTATATATATATAATATATATATATATATATATATTTATATATCCAGTGATACTCGTGTTACACTTTGCTCAGTGGAAAAAGTACATCGACACTTCCTCCCCCTCCCCCCCCCAAAAAAAAAAAAAAAAAAAAAAAGATAACCATGCCTTGAAAAAAAGAACTAAATTTCTAAGCATCGTTTGAAAGGTAGAAAATCTGTGAAGAAATCACATCTGCAAGGATAAACGCGCTTCTACAAATGGAA
Source organism: Elysia crispata (assembly GCA_033675545.1). Taxonomy (NCBI): domain Eukaryota; kingdom Metazoa; phylum Mollusca; class Gastropoda; family Plakobranchidae; genus Elysia; species Elysia crispata. The sequence continues at coordinate 645,100 of JAWDGP010000875.1, forward strand.
AGCCCTTGACATTGAAAAAAAAACCATGAATCTGCACATCTATTTCAGCTGTTAGTTGTGCAGAAAAAAATATCTGTGAGGAAGGACGTAGATACAGACATCTATAGCCATTGGCCCTGAGAAAGGACCTATGTAGATGGACGTAATTCCAGAGGTTTAAGTCATTAAATATGAGGATAGCAAGTACTAGGACAGCGTTTGGTTGTAGAGAAGAACGTAATGTCCCGATATCTATAATCTTTGGATGTGAGGAAGGAACTACACCCTTGGATATTAATTGTTCTGTTGGATGTGAGGAAGAAGCAGTGAAAAGAGCGCAAATTAAGAGATTTTGAGTTTTTATAGTAAAAAGGTTAGATGTGGAGAAAAAAAGGGCATCTTGATATCTTCAGCTGGTAGATGTGTAAAATGTTGTGTAACGTGATGTTTTTAAACGTTGGAAACAAACTGGAATGCGAGCCCAACAACGAATTCGCGCTCGCCCTTTCCCACTTCACCCTTTCCAATGAGAAATTGTTTGATTTGCATGAAATCATCTAATTATGAACAACAGGTTCGCATAGGTTTGAGAAAATTTGGGCAAACTCAAATAAAGTAAGATATCTCTGTATCTGAATTCTGAAAATCATCTTCAAAGGCAGAAGTTAAAAAAAAAGGAAAATTATAATATAATAATCAGAATGTTTTTAACAATAAGGATTCTTTTTTTTTGTCGACAGTTTTAGAGAAATTTAATATTTATTTTACATGGGCCTTGCACTCTTTAATGCTTGAAGCAATAAAATGAGAAAATGCGATTTGAGCTGGATTTTCCTAAATTAGGTCACCCATGTTACATTTGCAAAGTTTAATCACGTGGTTCCAGTGGATATTCCACGTACCATATTGAGCCATGCACGAAACACTTTTGGCCTCTCCAGTGACTGATAGTTTTTATCTTTGGTAACTAAGAAATATTCTTAGAGCTGTTTTCACTTCGATTAAAATTTTCATGTGGTTATTGCTGAGAGTATCTTTCACCAAACTCTTTTTAAAACAATAAAATGGGTAAATTAAATGGAAGCCACAAAAAAACACATTCCACTACTGGTGGTAAATATCCCCGTTTTGATAATGCTGCATTCAACGGACTTGTTTATTTTGCGGCAGTGTGCGAAACTAAGCTGTGAGAGACTACAGGAGCTGATCATGATCGAGGGAACGGCTGAGGCTCATTCAGCGCTCACTCAGTCCATCTCCGGGAGTCTGACTGGTCTAGGAGTGAAAGTCCGAGTAACCAAGTAACAAGAACAAAAGATGACCGAGCTGCTGGCATTTTTCGCCAAAACCCTGCGGTGTTATCTCCTTTTGTTCATGATTAGCTCAATTTTACCTGCCATTTCGTTTGTTAGATGGCTGTATTGATCATGTCTCATTCCAAACACTCCCTGAATTCTCTGTGAAATCTCTCAAGCTGACCTCTGTCTCAGAGACGTGCTGAAGGCAAATGCCACATTTTCACCCAGGATGGTTTCAGTTCCACTGCTTGGCTTTTAGTCAATGCTTGAAGAGAATAATAATAGCTTTAGTTGCAGAAATGTTCATTTGTTACTCTAACTGTTTTATAAACTACGATTTTCGGTTATTTGATCGCTATAACTAACCATGAAACTTCAAATTTGCAAAACTACTGACTCATACTTTAGCACGTCTTATTTCACATTAATTATGGTCTTATTATTTTTTTCCACTTTTATTTGACTTACAAATATTGCAATTTAGAACTTGCGTTTCATTTCGCCGAGAATTTCAGGACCGGATTTTTTAAGGTGAATTTCTTTTGAAAATCAGTAGATCCAGTATCAAGTTTGAATTTAGCGGGTATAACTATAGTATCTCCATGCTTGAGTTTCTTTGGAAATAACTTAATTCTCTCAAGTCAGGATGTTGATCTAGACACGCCCAGATGGATATGATGTTATAGTATTATGTCCCGGAAATACTGGCTTCAGATTGTTCTCTCTCATATCTTCCAAAACCTGTTTGTAGTGTCTGGCAAATAACACAATAGCACCATGGATGTTATTTGTATGTCATTTTAACATATGCAAAAGATAACCCTCTTCAAACTCTGAGAAAGGCTTGAAAAAGTTGTAACAACTAAAACTGCAAGATCTAATTTGAGATATTTGCATAAAAGGAAAGGGAGATCCACAGCGCAGGTTGTATAAAAAAAATTGAATTTTTCTTAAATCAGCTACACATAAATAGATCTAAATCATAAATCGTTTTAAAGTATGAGAAATTTCCTATTTTCCACTTCAAAAATCGAGGCAAAGATGACATGCCATTCAAAGCTTGCAAAAAACCTTTCTAGCCCAACAGTCCCATTACTCAAACTTCGTCAGACTCGAGCGATCAAACCAGGATCGCTTGTCTGAAAATAATTTACTTTTCCGATGCCGCCACATTTCGGTCGATGACTATCGAAATAATCTTTTTTGGCATCAAAACTTTGATTTGAATGTCGGGCCTCTCTAGCCAGAGAGATTGTCCGCCTAAACCCTCTGTAGCGTACAGTTCTAAACGTAGTCTCGAAAAGATCAATACCAATTTGACTTTGTGTAAGTTCTTCTTTTTATTTTAAATTGGAATTAGCAACGAATTACTTGTTGAATTAGTTTGCACATACTATGATCATGGTCCAGACAAAACAAAAACAAAATGAAAAAAATAAATTTCTAAATTATTATTCAATTGAGCAGATGTATATTTAGAAGATGGAAGATATGCGTCATATGGAATACAAAGTTGTTTAACAATGAATGTTGCAAGCAAGAGAAACTTAAAATGGTAAAGGAAAAGTCAATATGCTCATTTATGAAAGAAAGTCAATAGGGTTAACATTAGGTTTTTCAATTTTGAAGCCTACATTGGATTTTGTAAAGAAGCTGAGAAACAACTCAAAGATGAATATATCGAATGCAGAAAAAAAAGGAATAAAACATGTTGTTTTGTGTCAATCAAGTGTTTGCCTGCAAAACAAAAATAAGTTTTGAAAACTACGATAGGTATAGAATTTGAATCCCAAGGAGTCATATACAATACAGGTCTTACTTTACGAGAATTTTGTAGATTTAGTGGAAACATTGAAAGGAGTCTTGCAAACACCAGTGAATCAAATCTTACTTAGCAGGCGGACATATTAGTCATCACCGAATCCAGAGCTTTAGAATAGTGCCAATCAATTCATTCTGACAATATTATTTAGAACTTTCCTTGTATTTAATCTCATCCTCCCAAATCTCCTGGTGTATGACCTTCTCATTTCTCATAATTTATGAACATTTTTTCTTCGCCCCAGATTTAGATCTAGAATCTAGTTGGTTCCAGTCGGAAGCCTCTTGTCCGTGATGCCCACTGCCAGTGTGTATGATGGCCCTCAACGATCGTCATTCTTTGCATAACGGATACTATCGTCTTCTTTCTTGTCATCTTTGAATGCAACAGGCGCACACCACTGTTATCTCACTCTTCATCATCATGACCAGTGCTCGCTAGTTCGAAAATACTTCCTCAGGATCTGATCTGATCTCTCTCTCTCTCTCTCTCTCTCTCTCTCTCTCTCTCTCTCTCTCTCTCTCTCTCTCTCTCTCTCTCTCTCTCTCTCTCTCTCTCTCTCTTTTTTCCCTGATTTTTCTCTTTGCTCCTTAATTCAGCACTTTCTCTCACATTATTTTCATGGCTGATTTCATTTTTTTTCTAGTCATGAACTTTTTGATGGTGTGGCGTTTTATCTGCGACTCACGCCATCTCCTCCCCCCCCTCCCCACTCTCTTCCTAGTCTCGACCCCCCCACTCTCTCTCTCTCTCTCTCTCTCTCTCTCTCTCTCTCCTTTTAGCCAGCTCTATATGTCACTGGTATTTTCTCTTTTTTGTCTCTATAAATATCAGTTTGTCTATCAGCCTGTCAAAGTTTCTGTTCACAGTAGTCCTTTCTCTTGCGTTCTTCTCTCTCTCTCTCTCTCTCTCTCTCTCTCTCTCTCTCTCTCTCTCTCTCTCTCTCTCTCTCCGCTTGTTGTAATTACAACCTTATAATCCTTTAATGAATAAAGGTATTAAATCACACCTTCTTTCGCTTATTATAACCGCTTAATTTAAATATTTCAGAGAAAAATCATCCTCTACTCGTCAGTTTCAGTTTGTCTATCCGCATGTGCGTCTGTCTGTCTGCTCCGCTTTCAACTGTGTGCTAGTGTCTCTCTGCTTCTCCGTCTATCTCTCTCCGACTATTTCAACCCCCTCCCCTCTGTCTGTCTGTCTGTCTGTCTGTCTGTCTGTCTGTCTGTCTGTCTGTCTGTCTCTCTCTCTCTCTCTCTCTCTCTCTCTCTCTCTCTCTCTCTCTCTCTCTTTGTCTCTGACTATATATCTCTCTCTTTTCCTCTGTGTGTGTATTTTTCCCCCTCATTAGCATCTAAATCCTTCCTTTTTCTACGCGGTTTCCTTGTTCTGTGTGCTCCCCTGTTCCTAACACCTCATCCCCACCCCCTACATTTCCTGCGGTCCCCCTTCCGGTAGCTCACCCCAGCCCCCCTAGGCATCTCTATAGGGATACAAGAGCAAGCAGTTACGACCTGAGCAATAGAATGTAGCGGACTGAGAATGGGACTCAATGAAATTGGCACTTCTCATGTCCGGCCATAATTGGAATTTCTGCGCGCCCTAGACGCCAGCGATTGGGCTAAGGGAGGATGGGTGAAAAAACTACAGAGAAGGGAGGGACAAGGAGAAGAATCAAGATTTTTGATGCTGCGAGAGCGCATTTTGTTTTGAAGCACCTCTCGACCTCCACCCCAATCCTCCAACATTTGACACACAAAGGTTGCCTCTTTCAATGCCTTTCTCCTATTACAGGGGAAAAAAGTTGCTGATATCTAGTTATATCTCACTGTTCTTATCATATATTTTGAATTAATGATAGAAGTTTACATCCTCTTTTGAGTACTAATCTGACCAACCTAACAATTTTCTCAAAAGTAGACGAAGATCTTGCAACAAAACAGACGGTTATGTTACAGAAACTAAGTTGGACAAATTATCTATGTAAAACTGGTAAAAATCTTAGTTACATTTTTATGCTCTTTCCGTTCTAAAAACAAAACATTTTGAATTATTCTCCTCTTTGAAACTACTTGAAATATCCTGTATATTAGTTATCGATTTTGGACTAGGATGCTTTAGTATTTTAAAAACAAACATTTTGGGTTATTCTTTTCTTTGAAACTACTTGAAATATCCTGTATATTACTTATCGATTTTGAACTAGGATGCTTTAGTTTTAGCGATAAATTAAGGAAAGTAGAAAATTGTCTTGATGCTAAATGATATGGGACTAATTTGGACAGTTTCATACCCTAATTTTTTTTATTGTAATGTTTTGAAACTCTTAATTGATATTACATCTTTAGAGTTATGGTGTAGCTTTGAGCAAGCATAGATATTGTATACAAGAGAAAATGCAGTCTCCTAACTTTGTTTATCTATAAAATCATTTTATTTTTGACCAAGATGAACGTCAGAATACCTGGCAACTTTTTAAGCTTTTAGTATCGCAAAGATCTCGAGACGAAAGGAATCTTTACTGTAAAATTTGAATTTGAACAGAGGACTTAAAATAATAGAGCAAACTAGTTTATATTTCTAAAGTGTGTGCTTTATTTTTCGATGAACTCTGAACACTTAATTATCTCATCGAAATGTTTATTTATTTGAAAGAAAAAAAAAACAATCCACAAAATAGTGGAGAGTAATATTACATGTTTCAACATTTTCACGAATTATTGTTTCCAACCTGTGTCTAGTTATTATTAAGAAGCCAAAACAGTACGTCATCGAGGAGGGAGAATTGATAACAGGGAAATCTTACTAATATGAAAAAAAAACTTTCACGAAACTTCATCGCGGAACAAAAATCTGAACCTTCATAAACGAAAACACAAACAATTATTACGCTAGTGGTAACTTTTTGAAACATATCCTTATGTCCCTATATTATAAAATAAATTTATGATTATCATGCTACACAGAAAATTTACTAAATCTTTATTTTTCTCCTTTTCAAATCATGAAAATCCCAAATTACCTATCTCAAAAGCTAAAAATTGACTAACAAACTTATTAACAACCACAGCATAACAGAATCACATCATTTAGATATATATGGTTAAAAGCACAAAATCCTTGTAAAATATCCACCATCGGCTTTCAATCCAAAATTTTAACAGTCAGGGCAAATAAATTGTTGGGATTTTTGTGAAACAAAAATGTCCACCTATGTCAACTTAAAGGGAAAAAACAGAGGAAGGGGTTCCCAAGCAGCAGGGGAAAAAGATTTAATGGGGAATACACACATTAGATAATAGCCCACGGCTCTTTGCGGAGTGATTTTTTTATCGCACTTTCAAAAAAGAATGATTTCAAATATAAACATTTTGAGAGGGCAAGAAAAGAGGAAACGTGTGTTTACATTGCTTGCCGCTATCCACATGGCTCAAGTACTGCTGATCTCCGTCATTGCTCGTGTTTGCCGAGGAGACCAAGCTTGACGCTAAGCTTGTATTAGACGTCTTTGTGACCGGTCGATAATATTTCTAGCTGAAGTAATTCGAACACTATAAAACTTCATAATTTCTCTTTTCGATTACGACGTATTGAAATCTCGATATTAATTGAAAAAAATCGAGCGGCTGGAACATCGTACCTAGCTCATCTTGAATTCATTCATTAATAATTAAATTGAGTGTTACTGGTTTTGAGTAGTTTTAAAGTAATAGTTTTAAAAAATAGCCTGTCAACCATTTAAAGTTTCATGTTTCCTCATACACAAATATCGTAGTGTCACTAGCCCATACAATGGTTGAAATGAAAAAAAGAACTTTTGTTTTCACCAGTTTACCATAGGGCATAAGTAATATATCTTGTAAATTTATAAAATTTATTGTAATTATTTCTTTATGAACTATTTCGAGATCATGCTCAATTGTTCTCTTTAGCGTTCAAAATCATTATTCGTGAAACCCAAAATCATAACATTGTATTGTAGCATATTTCAAAGATTCTGAACAGTCAACAAGTCTATTTTCCGTTTTAAAAGTTTATTTTTAAAACACGTCTGTAAAGTAAGATCGTTAGAGCTAGCCTTGCGCCACAAAGTGATCTTGGACGTTCTCTTAATCTTAAATTCCCATCCCCTAAAGACAAGAAAGAGATGGAGAACTCATCCAATGCTAGTGTAAGTTTCGAACATTGACAAATGGTTTCGGCCTGCACGCCGTGCACGGCTCAGGGCGGGCACTCTTCCCATGCTATTGGAAACACAATCTGACACCGCCAAAGATGGAAGAGATTTCAACGTTCACCATCAGAGCGTAAGATAAATACCGGCATGAGGGGTGTCACGGTGAAAGGCTCATCCAGCGCACGACATTACACATTCAGTTTTAATAAGCTGGTTTTGGGTTTTAATACTATATTGGTTGATGAATAAATTTCTAAACAATCTCAACAAAACCAATACTTCGTGATGTAGAGCTAAATAAGCCAAGTTTTTGGAAATTACAAATGTTAAAGATTGGACGTACAAGTACTCTGGGTCTGTTTATTGAATTTCTCAATCTGGTACGGTTCGAATATCCATTCCTATGATTAATCGCCCGTTTTTCTGCATGGGTTAATTTTTCTCTGTCCATTCACCATTCACACATGTCTTTACACTGATAAAAAAAAATTAATTGGACATCCAAGAATACAAAATGCGCAAAACTCTCTGTTGTAAACGTTTGAAAAGGTGTGTTGCCTAATTTGATTTTGAGACAAAAATTAATTTTGAGTACTTGATATAGAACAAGCTTTTGAACAAAGTTAGAGACGCTCGATAATCGCCCTAACTGAGAAAAAAATCAGTTTTTCTCCTAAGAAATCATGATGCTTATGTAAAGGATGCTTTCGTTTTCCTAAATTTCTGCACAAGAGAATCTTCCTCAGGGCTCTCCATATTGCATACACACTGATTCCTTTTTTAAAATATGCCATGGATGACTGTAAAGGTTGACCTTTTGCTTCTTTGAAAAGAAAAGCTATAATAAAGAACATAGACTTTGTAACAAATCAAATCAGAACCAACTGCAACACTTTCTCAGTGCATTTTAAAATGTATTGTAATGAAAAGATTATAGGGCTGTCGAGCTATTCAACACCTACAGAAAAACTGTTTTCGTTTTATTGTGTGCATAGATAGATCGTTGCAAACTATTGAGAAAGCAGCTGTATATATATATATATATATTTTTTTTTTTTTTTTTAATGAAAAGTTAGTAAAATATACCCTAACACTCATTCAATGTGAGTTTTATTTTATTCTTTGGCTTTCGGACTTCTTTTGTGACCAAAATACCGTGAAATCATTAGAGTTTAGCAGTTGTGAAGATTATGATTTAAATTAGATGAAAATCTTGGAAAATATAATCCAGCACATGATACTCGTATCTGTCGATCAATTATAGCTTCAGCGATTTAGGATAGAAGTTGTAAAAGAAAACAAAGTCTCTAAGGACACTAGCAGTCTAATTCGTGGAATATAAAACAAAAAACAATGATGATGATGATGAGGATGATGATGATGATGGTGGTGGTGGTGGTGGTGGCACTATCAATGTCATGAAAGGAGATAGTTTGTTCAAGGCATTAACCATTGAAGATCTGTGTATACCGCAGCCATCTTGGCAACTGGTGATTCTGGTTTGTGCGCCAGCACGCAACCACGCGATTCGGTGCTGTTTCGCCCTCGTCCCTGGGAGCTTGTGTGTGACATTGGCAAGATCTAGTGATGTAGTGTTGGCTTTCTGAAAAAATCTGAGCAAAACAAAACACAATAATAAATTGCTAGAATTATGACAGAGACAGACCGGTCAAAACCGATACAATGGAAGAACTCATCAGCAGTCTGAACTTTTCTGTTTGACAAAGAAATTGTTCAGTTCACAGCTTTTTATGCGAACAGTAAAATGAACAGCTGTATTTAGTGAACTAGAGAGAGAAGCTTAAATTTTATTCCAGCAACAATCTGGACCAGGTAAATCGTAAGCTAAATCAAATCTCAACACAATATCTCATGTAATTTGCAAAAAAAATCTATTGTTTCGATTTTCTATCAATAAAAAATCTTTTTAGCTTTAGGGTTAAGCTTTGATAGGTGGACGAGGGCTACATTTTGCTTTCAAAGCAATTTAGGGGCAGTGACTTCGGTTGAAAAAATTATTTAATTACTTTTTAATCAATCATTACATTTTAGGGACCGTTTACATTTTTTTCAGAAGAAGACAAGGAGACGTAATAAGAGTTTGATTAATAGAAAGGTTGTTTTCTTCAAATGCAGTTCTGTTTTAGACCTTTCTATATCGGTAGATAAATATTTATCCCCCTTTTGATTTAGTTGTTTGTTAAGACATTTGTTTACGCAAGTTGGAAACTGTCAACGCATACAAGATCTTTAGAACCGTTGTTTTTCTTTTTTAATTCTAATAACGTCTGCATCGTGCTAGTGATCACATTCACTTTAAGAATAAGTAAAATGCCTTGAGTTTAAAAATCAAATAAATTGAGCTATTGCAAAATCATTTTCTCAATTTGATTAAAAACTATTTTCATTCCTCGAAAATTTGTACAATGTAAAGATTAGTTAACTTTTTTTATTCTTATTGGAATTAGTTTGATATTAATCTAGGTATAGATAACTTCTTCCAGGTCTAGGTAAATCTCAAAGGTCAAGCTTATTAAATATACAAGAATTTAGTTAACATTTACCAAAAAGCAGTCCTTTTAAAGCTGATTTCATCGGCCTGAAAATGCCTTCAGATTTTTTAGCTGTGGCTGCTGCCAATGGCGCCATCCGTTGAGCTCTTTGACTGAAGCCAGTCTTTGGGTTAGTCTCAAGACTTACTACGGTTTTTTTATCAGACTTCACAGTTGTGATCATCTCAGGGCATTTAGAAATTTTTGCCGCTGGAAATCTTGGTTAAGAGAGGATATACAACTATACTTCAATAAAAAAAATTATACACACCTCCATACACATATATGTATGTGTGTGTGTATATATATATATATATATATATATATATATATATATATATATAATATATAAACGTAGGAAGTCCAAAAGAAGGTCTACTTTGTTTTCTCTGTTTTTGGAGTTCCTATGTTTTTTTAGAGTACATGTTCATGGGCAGTTTTGGCAGCACGTTCAGCCCCAGCAGCCAAAAACTACCTCCTTGCCAATTTATTCAAAGCTGCGTATTTAGTTTCGAACCGTTCATACTGTGGCTGCTGTTTAGGAAACAAAAATGTAGCTCAGTTGATACGAGTCAAAGAACTCAATCTGACACTGCGGTCATCCTAGTGGAGGGAGATGTGGCTAATGGTGCCTCGCCACAATGATGCCGGGACGGGTGAAACTTTAAACGATGCCACTACTCTAGCACGCGCGCATGTCATTAATACTTTCTGCCATTTCGAGACAGGCGTTTAATCCCACTAGTTTAGTTGAGCCTTTAATCAATCAGACGATAGGGCCCAATCAGGTTTGGATCAGTCATGTTTATTGTGCTGATATAAGCGATTAGGACAGTGGCAGGGGAGGAATAGGGCTTAATGCTCAAGACATTATTCATAAATCATATCTGTTTTATTGATTGGTGATTGTATTTCATACTGTTATGAAGTGGGAAGGAAAAAAAGTTTAGGGATCTATCATGATGAATCTCCTACTTTTCGTCCAACTCCTTAACTTCCTTTTTTATTAGTAATAGAACTAGGTTTATTTGAACGAGATTAGATTGAAAGATGCTATAGATGTGGAGGCGATAAGATGCCGAGAGGGAAATCAGTTAATAGCGGACGGAAGTGCAATAAAATTGGTTTGTTATTGATGGTCAAGATTTTAAGGGATTGGGGATCGTTGTAGCATTTAAAAGAAAAATAAAACAGGGTACGAGCTATAGAAGTGGATCTCTGGAGGGACGGGGCAGGAGTGGAGCCCAAGAGTCGGACGATTAGCTGTTATTTCACCCCAGAAAAGGTTAAAGGTTTCCTGTTTCCGACTCACCCCCTTCCCACCATCTCCCAGCTCACGGAAAGCCGCTGCCGATATGATATGGGCACTGGCTTACAGACATGGGGGACTCACAGAGACCTCTGTAAAATCAATGGCCGTGGTAGGATAGCGGCCGCGTGAGATAAAAACAACACGAAATGGCTGTTTTGATGGAAAATACTCAAGGCATAATTATAACGGCCAGCCGCTTTCGCGAAGTTGCCGCTGACCATTAGTCTGGCCAGTTTAACATGCGAGTGGTAGGGGACGAGATGGTGAAGGCAGGTAAAATAGGGTTGATATTTTTCATACTCGATTTAGATGGTTCGTATTTGGAATCTTCAATCGGTAGAAGACTCTTAATCAGACTGAACGAAAGTTAAAATAATTACAGTTTACTTGTAAAGTTTATTGAAATATCTAAGTGCTTTTAATCTCGTTTTGTCATGTATTAAGCCTCCCTGACTACAATTATTAGTTAAATGATAATTAAGGCAATTTTCTGAATCAATTGCTAAATATTAGACTTTTTTTTAAAGATTCGCATAAGCCGCTTATATGTTGTGATTTATCATTTAATAATGTGACAAAACATTGAACTCATAATCTCAGATCTCGACCACAAATTTTCATAGTTTAGTTAAGCTTATATTCCTAAGAATGAAAGTTTAGTCAAAATAAAAAAAAGTTATCAAATTTTACAAAAGTTTTAAAAATACTATATATATAACTAAGCTTTTCAAAAGATCTATAAACAATACGGGGAAGTGCAAAATTATCTGTTTCCGTAATAAAGATTTATTAATATACCGCCTCTCAGATGTTAAGAGTCGCAACTAGAACGTACGGCAGGAAAATGAAACTCCTTATTTTCAAGCCCAGAGGCGACGATTAAGCAAAATGTCGGGTTTTTTCTACAGTTACTGAGACTTTTCAGTTTCATTCCGGTTTTAGTATAAGGGTGGGAAGAGATCCGACCCGATAGTAAGATACATCGATAGCCCAAAGGAGGACTCGACCGCTTCTTGTTTTCTAATATTTTACTATGCGAGCTATCTCATAATCTGCGACTGCTGGCGAAATAAAAAGTTAGCTGTTTACAAAGTTTTAGTTTAATTACACATGCATTAACTCAAAAGTTAATGAAACGTAGTAGTTGAGCTCATTGTGAAGTTGCAAGGCACATTATTTAAAAATATAAAAAAGATATAGGTCAGCTCTATAAGTTAAGGAATCAATTAAAAAAAATTAAATAAACGTTAAAAGTAGCTGCAGTGGTCGATGCATTAGTGTTGCAAGGCTAACAGAACAAACAAAATATATAAAAACAGATTGAGCAAATAAGCTGAAAATGTTAGCTTGGAAGTGAATGCGCCAAAGAAATAAAAGACAGTATTTGTTTAAAGTTACAAAGAATGTCTTTCATTGGTGCTCTGTGGTCTTTGTAAGGAATCATGTAGTAGTTATGAAGTATACTAATGATCGAAATGGTGTGTATGGATGTGTTGCTATTAACCATTGCTGTGATGATGATGATGATGATGATGATGATGATGATGATGGTATTACTACTACTACTACTACTACTACTACTACTACTACTACTACTACTACTACTACTACTACTACTACTACTACAACTATGACTATAACTACTAGTAGTAGTAGTAGTAGTAGTACTACTACTACTACTACTACTAGTAGTAGTAGTAGTAGTAGTAGTAGTAGTAGTAGTAGTAGTAGTAGTAGTACTGCTGCTGCTACTACTACTACTAGTAGTAGTAGTAGTAGTAGTAGTAGTAGTAGTAGTAGTAGTAGTAGTAGTAGTAGTAGTAGTAATACCATCATCATCATCATCATCATCATCATCATCAATAATATTGTTAAATAAATTTAAGAGATTGTTAAATAATGCAATAATGATTATACGCCTAGAACGGATGATGAGGTAATTTAAAACAAAAACAGAGACGAAAATGCTACAGCTGTTATGTTTTTTGTATTACTCCTCGTTTTGGCGAATCAAACCGATCGAAAATAAAACTAAGCCTGCCTTGGCAATGATAACCATAGAGTTTTCATAACACTCGGTAAACTATACTCAAAGAGCACTAAGCTATCGACATGATTGCCTTATAAAACGGGAAATAAACCAGCAATAAATTGAGAATCCCTGGCAGGGGAGCGGAGGAGTGCAAACATCATCTCTCAACTACTTGACAGTCTATCAATGTGTTCCCTCAGGCTTCTTGGTTATTCAACAAGGGGATGTGTCTACACTACATTCGTATTACCAAGCCCAATAAGTTAGGGGAAGTGGAACAAAGTAAGAGAAGAGGGAAAAAGTCTCTACTAAGAATTTAAGGGAAACCGGGGCTTTCCTTGCGGGTCAAGCACGGAACAATCATAGGACGATAGTTCCCTTGGGGCGGGTACCATTTCTCCGTGGGCTCTACTGTCGCAAACTGCATTTCATTACCATTCACTTACCGTGATCTACCGAAGGAGGCTGAAGAAAAGGGAATGGGGCGATGGCCGTGCCTGCTCACGGTCCCTCCACTTTTATTGGTTTTGAAAGTTCCTGGACCAAGACAAAAAGGCATTAAGCGAGTGTGTAAGTGATTCTGAACAATGTTGTGGGTGTATGAACAAATCTTAAATAAGAACATAAGCAAGCAAACAAGGAAACTTTGAAAGACATTGTTCGAAAAGAAATCACTTAAGCATTTAACCTTTTCCTTATCCATCACCCTCTCCCTCACCCAATAAATATTCTGAGTTTTCTGTCTCTTACCAGCTTTTAAATCCACAATTTTATTTTTTTTTTTAATTTACCCAAATGCAAGAACCACTAGAGAGTTTTCAATTTCCTGACTGCTTATAAGGCCCATCAATATTTTATCATATCTTTCTCACGCATTTAAAACATAATATTCCTCTCCTTGACACACACATAAAACCCCCCACAAATTTTTTAACCTCTTATCCTTCAAAAAGAAAGGCACCACAAATCACTCCACCTCTTTCTCAATCCATAGATTTTCTCTCAACTTTTTCTTACGTTTGCACGCATTTAAAAAGCACCAAAAACTTTTCTACCTTCAGCCACCTAATATAACCATCACCTTTTTGCCAACTTTTATCCACATATTAAAACCGACGAGGAAAAATTCCTCTATTCCTAGCCACTCATTCTTAACATCTAACATTTCCCTACCTCTTGCTTACCGTTCACCAATAAAACCAAAAAAAATTCAGTATCTTTTATACACAACCGTAAATATTATCTAACAGTTCACTACTTCTGACATACCTATTTCAAAAAGCAAAATTGTTTAGTCTGTATTAAGAAAATTGATAAAACAAATCAAACAGTCGTTTCAGTGAGCAACTGAATAATTCGTTAGCGAAATTGAACTACTTTGTCATGCCCTGTTCGAGAATTATAATAACACACAATAAAATCGTCAGTGTCCTATAAAATACCGATTTGTTATTTGTATTGTGTTGCTTTTCATAATTTTTTGGGAACATGGATGCAAATAATGCCCAAATTATGGATTTACCAATTTATCAATTTTCATATTGATTTTTACTGTACTGACTCCAAATGCTGGCAAAATAACTGCTCTGCCTTTGAAAAGTTATGACGAAAAGCAACCCTAAATATCTTCTTGTTGTAGTTGTATTACTTTATAAACCTTGAAAATTATTTGAAACTCTCTTTCTGCCCATTCAAATGGATTTTTTATACGGTAGAAGGAGGGGCAAACGATTTGCGTCCTATGGCTGTATCCTGTAACCCGTGATTACAAAACTTAAACTGCAAACCTTCCACGGGTTGATTTTACACACCTGCAAGTTTGCAGTTTTAGTTATGTCTTTGTTTCAATTATTTTTAGGTTAGGGTAGGCAAATGTCTTTGAATGAACCCCGGAGGTTTCTTAGTCACTAAGGGGACTAGAAATTACACGAATTCTAATCACGAGTTACATGATACAGCCATAGGATACAATTCGTTTGCCCCTCCTCCTACCGTATAAAAAATCCATTTAAATGGGAAGAAAGAGAGAGAGAGAAGAGAGAGAGAGAGAGAGAGAGAGAGAGAGAGAGAGAGAGAGAGAGAGAGAGAGAGAGAGAGAGAGAGAGAGAGAGAGAGAGAGAGAGAGAGAGAGAGAGAGGAAGGCATAGATAGACGCACATACAGAGAGACCGACAGAAAGACAAGGAGCTATGAATGGAGGTGAGTTCTTTGTGGCCTCTCTTCATTTCAAATCTCTGTCAGTGTTAATGAAGCTATACCGTATATAGATTAGCCGATGGGCGGATACAAGCATTTCAGCCATTTTCATCGAATATACGGCAATTATCCTCAATTGTTCAACAAATTCTAACGCACGATTAATTTGAATGAATGCAACCAAACTAGCATGCCACAATAAAGAATCGATGCTGCATGCTCTGGAAAACAAAACTGCCCAGGATCTCGGGACAGAAGTTAAAACGTAATCCGACGTGATTGCTTCTTGCGCCCGCTCACACGACTCGTTCGCCATCTTGAATGTCTCCAAAAGTTGGCCAGTCGTTGACCAACTCTCAGAGCATTTCAGATTAATACTAAACCATCTCCATCTCGATCTCTATGGAAAGAACGTATGTCATCCGTGCTAGGATACATCGCCACTATGACCGATCTTTATATCTTTACAAGTTCCAAATTTTGATGCGGGAAAAAAATCTGCACCATTTCATTTTTTTTTCGAAAGAATGTTCAATTAATTCCGTGAGTTATACGAATAATACTAGCTACGTTTGTAGAAATCCAATCTTTTTACAGATACTTTTAAAAGCTCGTTGATAGGTAGGCCCACATAATGGACAGCTGTGAATTTTAGCAGGGCAGTTCATCTTTAAGTAAGTTTTGTCTATAGCTACATAAGCACATAATGATCTTTAAGTACATCAGGAAAGTACTGAGTTAGCTGTTTTCCGATTTACTTTCAAAGGAGAGCAAACAAAATCAACAAAACAAATAGCGCTGAATTTAATTACACTGTTTTAGTTATTAAGATGTCAAAGTAACACTTGAAAAACTACAAACAGCATACAATTTTGCAGTAGGAGAACATCGGGTGTAGGTGACAAGATCCAGTTGCTTTCACATTATGAAGTTGCGTTGATGAGAGCTTTTGGAATAACCAATTCGTGACTTGATTAGACTGTTATGGGTTTAGGTTTTGAGGTCTAAAACTGAATCTAGAAGATTAGCTATATCTACAAAGTGATGGCGAAGCATAACAAATGCCCTACCATCTGGGTCTATATTATTTCTAATTCTTTGTTCCTGAAACTTTTTTATCAGTTTTTTTTTATCTTTGAGTATTAGACAGACCCAGATTTTTTACAATATTACCCAAGGACTGTTGGATTTTAGATTATAAACTCTTTACTCCGTGTCTTGATCTTTATGTTTGTAGTAATCCCTTAGTTTAGACTTATTATTTACCACTGCAAGTATATTATTGCGACCATAAAGGTAACAAAGGCTCTTCTTTGCATTATACAACACATCACGATTACATTGTCAAGGCGCTGCATTGCTTTTCTTACGCTTCAGGTTCGCAAAGTCAACTCATATGAATGGATCATCGGTCATACCTTACGGTGATAATTTTTAAAACTAAAAAATTCTGAACACTTGACAATAAGTTTTAGTGGGCTCAGGATAAATTGCTCTTAAATTGATTGCATTGGGCTTTATCCTCTTTTGACAAGAAATTGAAAGTGTATAAGACAAAGTCTTTTTCAAACTAGAAAATCGGGCGGCTACCTGGGTATGTGAGTACGAATACTCATGTTTATTATAATTATAAAAAATGATAATGACAATAAAAGTACTAATTATATTAACATTAATAATAATAATAATAATAATAATAATAATAATAATAATAATAATAATAATAATAATAATAATAATAATAATAATAATAATAATAATAATAATAATAATAATTATAACAATATAATAATACTTTGATGACTTTGGTGCTGATAAGAAAGAAATTCATGTGGTTATGAGGAGAATAGTTTAAAGATGTGCTTAATCTCACAACAGCTCTGAATGCAGCTTTTAATTTAAAAAAAAAACCAAAGAAAACTGAAATTTTGGTGTTTGCTATGTTTTTTTATATTAAAGCAGTTAAATATATGTAGAACCAACCACTGACTGTTAAACATGGTCCAAATAGAATAATTTCTGCTTTACTGCCTGACATTTGTGAATATATTTTTTTTTAAAAGTTAAAATTTCACAGTGAACCAAGGGAAATTGATGTCATCTGGATACTCTGGCTTGTATTCTCTCTTTTTTTTCCTCTCTTATCAATGGAAAAAAATTATCAATGCCTTTAACTTTACCTTTTTTTGCTAGAACTGAAGTTATGCATCCATTAGGAGAAAGAAATTTTTTTTCTGTGGCATTTTTGTTTAATTAAAGATTCTTAATTATATTTTCCTTATAATTTTTTTTTCACAATTTTAACAAAAAAAATGGCAATTAAAATAAATGGTCTCGCCAGGCGCAGTGTCGCGACCTGCAACGATGATAATATCAAACCTGATCCATCAATATTTCTTCAAGATGACACTTTAGTCACATAAACCTGAAGAAAGTCGGCAGAGACACATAGGCGCTTACCTCACCGTCTTAGTTGGCTACCATAGGATCTTTGGGAAAATCCGAGCTGGTTGTGCTTTCCATATTGTACTAAATTAATGGTGGTGATGTGCGACCTCTCCTTCTTCAGTATTATACTAAAATAATTGTTAATCGTATCTGAGGAAAGAGACCAAAAGGAAGATTAAGTCAAAATAATTCATTGAAACAGCGCACCATTTGATGGATGAGATAATCACAAACATCTTTGTTTAGATGACTCTTTTTTATCTCTAAAATCTCAAAATCATATAAAATTTACAATAAAAATCAGTATATTATTAGGAACAATAAATTGAAAGTTTAAATTTGGTTTCAAATAAAAGTTTAGTGATGCAGATATTTATATTTCATGGGAAATATCTCAGCCCAAAAAGGCAAAGAAATTGTTGTTTCCTTTGGAGTGGAATAAATTTCTAACTTTATTTATGGTCTGTAAATGTATCGACTTCAAAAAACAAGGAAAGGTAACTGAAAGTTGAAAAATAGAATCTAAAAAGATCCCTAAAGTTTGCTGATCTCAACAAGTAAATGATTCCAACTGGTAAACTTTTGATGGCGTGTTTTGAAAAGTTCATCTTTCAAGTAGAATTAATCTATCAGAGGAATAATTTCTCTCACTGTCGCTCAGCAACTTATTGATCATCTGTATAGAGTAGGTCTTAAACTCGTGAATAAGCGCCAATGAAGACCTGATACGTATCGGATTAGACCTTTACCTCGGTTATTAATTATAGATGATACCAATTCAAGCGGGAATGTCCATGACTATTCCTCTACAATTCCTTTTCTGAGCGACTCACTGATCCTGTTTTCATTTCTCTCCATAACTAAGAAGAGAAAAGATGGGGAGATGGCTGAAACTAAAAGGAAGGAAGAGACTGAATAGCTCGTAGGAAAAGCCAAAGATGGAGTTTAGCGCACGTTACACGCAGAATTAAGGGGGGCTACTCTGGCCGGGTTAGATGACGGGGTTGAGGCTCAATTAGAGTGATGAATCCCCCGACCCCTGACACATGGCCACCCTGTGTATCCTCCGGGTGGGCCGCTCAGCCGTGGCTCGGCGTGCCAGCAAGCCGTCGGGGGACACTGCATTACTCAATGCTGCCGGCTTGGCACGGCTGCAGGGACACTCATCCGTCGGTCACCTAACCTGTCTGACAGCCCTCCTGTTCGCCTGTCTGACTCACCATTGTCTATCTTGTGCCGCTTCATTACGGGAAACGCCATATATTGTCCTTGTAAGCAAACTTTTTGTCCCCGACACCTATTTCAAATAGTGCCAAACTAACGAAATCATTCACAACTGTCACAACTCTACTTCAGCTTCTTTTTATTTCATTCTTTTCATCTATTTGCTCATTCTATCCTTCTATTTCAACTTTCGAGATTAACTCGTTTTGCGGTAAAAGAATACAATTTTAATAGATATAATTTTCCTTTCATGCAGGATTTGTATAAATGTTTATCAAATGCAAACAATAAATTATTGTATTTGTGGAAATGTTTTTTCACACACCTTATTTTGTTGAGACAGTTACTATTGACTTCATACCGAATCTAATCTTATAGTTTAGATACTTTGTCTCACTCTAGCAAATTACCACGTTTAACATTTTAACATATACCTGTACACGGCCTCTGAGCGAGATTGCTTGAAACTTCTCCAAAAACATTCTGTACAAGACTATATTGAAAATGAATTAATTTACAAGGGAACTTTATCTATTTATAACTGATTAATAGATCGTTCAGATAAAAGGAGTGTTCCATATTGAATATGATTATTCTAAACAGGTGCGTATAACATTACTATAGTATGATGTTCATCATGATTCCATGTCGCAATTATTCAGTCATGTCGCCTCACAATACTTTCCTCTGAACTGGACGATATTTGTCTTTCCTTTTCCCTTTCTGTAGCGGTGAACCGGCGAGAGCCGCACTTCAACATGGTCATCAAGAACGTCACCATAAGAGTCGGCCAGACGGCGGTGCTTCCTTGCACTGTCGAAAACGTAGGGAAGTACAAGGTAAGTTCACTTTTATCTTATAACCGCAAACACACATTCTTTCTCCGAAATGTCAAATTATATATGTGGTGTTGATAGTTTAAAACACGCTTATTATTGATTTGATGCACACAAAAAAATTGCATAAATTATCGAATAGATTCAGATTGGCGCCTTATTAATTTGTCATCATTCCCATTGTCATCGCAGTTGCCGTTAACGACATCTTCTTTACCACAAGAACAGAGGTGTTTTTTTTCATGTTATCGAATTCTTTTATCATTTATTCCGAAATGACTCGACTACTTGACATTTTTATCTGGATTCAGATTCTAGTTGCACCGATATCCAATGCTGATTATTTACGAGGTCTTTGGATTTTTTTTATTTCTTTTGCGCTTTG
Source organism: Elysia crispata (assembly GCA_033675545.1). Classification (NCBI taxonomy): domain Eukaryota; kingdom Metazoa; phylum Mollusca; class Gastropoda; family Plakobranchidae; genus Elysia; species Elysia crispata. The sequence goes on from JAWDGP010000875.1 coordinate 665,361, forward strand.
CATGTATCATTATTTATGACTTGGCGACCTCTGCGCAGTCATAAACAACACTGAGTCATCGAGGTCCAAAGTAAAGACCAGAAAATGAAGAAAACTGCCCTAAAAGTCTCTCTCTACACAATGGGTCGTAATATGTAGAGCTGTTTAGCCCTTTTATCTCGCTTTCTTACTGCACAGAAAGGTTAGTCGATTCTCAAATCACTTCTGGTTAAAATGCATAAGCCTAAAATAATGAGATTTTTCATGATTTTTTTTTTTAATTTCCGAAAAGTAATAACATCTTATAGAAATTTGTAATCCTCAAGCAACGTGTTTTTCGCTTCGTACTATGGTGATTTGTTCCCAAAGTAAATAGAATTTTGCTTATGAGATGGGAACCCCGTTATGACTCAGTGGGACAAGTCAGAAACTAAAACGAAGATGAACACAAAATTAAGATTCGGTGCGGTTCACTCACTTCAATCCATGATAAACTGATGTATATATTACTTTAATAAAAGTGGCATAGATGTGAACGAATATAGCGTCAAGAATAGTGGCATAGGTGTGGGCAAATTTTCCCTTAATAATAGTTGCATGGGTGTAGGCAAATTTTCCCTCAATAATAGTGGCATGGATATGGACAAACTTTCCCTCCATAATAGTGGCATGGGTGTAGACAACTTTTCCCTCAATAATAGTGGCATGGTATAGGCAAATTTTCCCTCAATATTATTGGCATGGGTATAGGCAAGTTTTCCCTTAATAATAATGGCATGAGTATAGGCAAATTGTCCCTCAATGGACAAACTTTCCCTCAATAATAGTGGCATGGGTGTAGGCAAATTTTCCCTCAATAATAGTGGCATGAGTATAGGCAAATTTTCCCTCAATAGTATTGGCATGGGTGTAGGCAAATTTTCCCTCAATAATAGTGGCATGGGTATAGGCAAATTTTCCCTCAATTATAGTGGCATGGGTATAGACAAATTTTCCCTCAATAATAGTGGCTTGGGTGTAGGCAAATTTTCCCTCAATAATAGTGGCATGGGTGTAAGCAAATTTTCCCTCAATAATAGTGGCATGAGTAAAGGCAAATTTTCCCTCAATAATAGTGGCATGGATATGGACAAACTTTCCCTCAATAATAGTGGCATGGGTATGGACAAACTTTCCTTCAAATAGAATTTAGATAAAGAGCTCTAGCTTTAACACATTCCAGCTTTTTGAAACCCTGCCCTCCTTCCCCCCCCCCCCCCCTAACACCTTTTCTTTTTAAATATGAAGATCTGTAGCTTACATGAAAAGAGACTTTTTCCTTTTTTTTTTGTTTTTTGTTTTATTTTGTTTGTTTTTTTATTTTAAAATTAACCCATAAATTAAGGTGAATACATAGGGTAAAGACTACACCCGAATATATTCAAAATTTGAAATGGCCTTTTTGTACTATGCAATCGTGGAAAATGATTTATGTCTGAAGACGTTTCATCAATATCATAAGAAATTTATTCCAAATGTTTGTATTAGTTTATTCTTTTTTATTTTTTCGAGAAGTAGCAATGCTAAATCCCTTTTTACGAAAGAACTTGAGTTTTAACGAGAATATCCAATTTGATAACTTCCAATAATTTTATATCGGGAAGTAAAAAATTTGCATTTTTTCGTTTCAATTCTGTAAGAACTTGTTGAGTGGCAAATCACATTTTAAGCGTTTTCCCCAGTAATACCAAAAGGTTAGCCAATAAAGATTGATGGCTATCACCAAACGCCTGAGCCACTGGCGTTCAAATTAATTCCACATCCGACAGGGGCAATTGTTTGGATTTTGGTCACGTGACGCGGGATGATTGTTTAAGAACATCGTGACCAATCGCCGTGTGCAAACATCCAGTGACCAGAGAAAGTCATGTGATCACACCTCGCTCACCAGCAGTGTCTTCCTCAGGGAAAGATAGCTTGTGGATATTGGGTGGACCAGACATACACACACACAGACACACTTCCTGGTTAACTTTGGAGTCTCCATCCCTGGGGTTTCTCCCCCTTTCCTCCATCCCCACACTCTGCCTACCCCCAATCCTTGCAGTATTTTGCTGAAATAAATCTTTCATTTTGAACTGCTTTAATAGGACTAGACTTGAGTAATTAGAAATGGAACTGTTCTTGTTTCGCCTCAATAAATTCCCATAAGGTTATTTTTATTCAGCAAATATTCTGTATTGTTTATTTTACCAAGACAAAGTTCACAATTCTTTATCCGTTTTGCATTGATGAATAAGTTGCACGTTTTCTCTTCTTTGACTTTTCGTTCCATTTCTTTGGAGTGTAGCTAACATTTCATTGGACATTGAATTCGCAATCAGTTAAAAGCATCGGTTCACACATAAATATTTGATGTTAATGCTCAATTTACACGATAATATGGATATGATAGAACATACCTTTAAATTAAATGAAAAAGTGGCGAAGACTCGATTTATCCTTGAGCATAGTGGATTTTGTTCCTCAATGAATACCTAATCATACTTGTATATGCCTATTTCATGTTTTTGTTTTTTCCTTTTTTCTTCCCGATTTTATTTTGTTTGTTTTATTTTTATTTTTTAAACTGCAAGTGAGTAGGAGATTGCCGCAAATACTTAATAATTTAAAAACTTATTATGCGAAGGTTTTCCCCGTCAACTTTGAGCTTGTGACACAATCATCGTGAGTCTGATCATTAAACTAAGACCTGACTTATTTATTGAAGAACTTTTAAAGGAGACCAGCGGCGGTTGAGAAAGAAGACTGCGCTATTTTTGGCAATGAAAAATATTCACTGTCCATTTTATGTAGAACACAATTTCTTTTCACCTTATCAAAATTAGTTTTTCTCTTCTGTTTTAAATCGTCAAACACAGCGAATCAGGATTGGTTACTTAATGTTTGGAAATAAAGCCATATTGATAAAAAGTTGTGAGAATTATCTTTTCAGAATTTTTTTTCAAACGCGAGAGTGGTCAAGTATTATATCGATTCAAATCTCAGCTGATGTACGAAAACATATTTCAGGTTGACTGATATAGCTTTCCTCTTTTGCCGTGTTGTTCGGACTTTTGGAGAAGTCATTGTTCTTAATACAGGTATAAACTACTCACTTTCCATTAGACTCAGTATCCCCCAATCTGGTTTCTCATAATTTGTAAAATCAACAGGTTTTTTAAAGCGGCACAATGTCAACAATGAACATTTAGTAGTCGGACTTTTCTCTTAGCTCGAGGCTATGCTGCAAATTGACAGAGCTGAAACAAAGTCTTTTTCTTGCCTACAACGCTCTTTGCGAAATATTTTTTAATAAAATTTTCATATCGTACTAGAATGGTGTTGTCTTTCTTGTTAGAAATTCCTCCTCATTTTATCTCTATAAGCACTTTTGCTTCCCCCCAAGGCTAGTATAATATTTGAGTGTTCCTGTATTAAACAACCCATCGCGCTGTCTCGTTTCTGTTTGATCACAGCGATCGAAATAACCACTATTTTCCTTCCTCTGAGGATTCCTTCAGTTGTTCTCGAATGGACTCCCCAGCTTGGCACTTCTATATTTATCATTGATCTGCTTCACACTTCTTTCATCATAATTATTTTTCCTCGGCACAAAAGGGAAACTTGCCATGATTTCGCTTTGTTTTTGTTGTTGTTTTTCTTACAAAGGTAATTCGTAACTATAGAAGTTTGTCATTTACTGACGTAACGGACTATTGATGCAGAGTGAGAAGTGAAGGTGCTGAAAATGAGAACGAATATATGCTAGGCTGTTCATGGTAATAACTATCGAAAGTTTGAGTAAAATGTTTTCTCACCCGCAGCCACACAAACATACAGCAGAGACTTTAGATGAGGATCATTTCGAAAACTAACGGTATGAAAAACAAGGTAGAACACGACACCATTCATGTCTATGGTACTGGCAAAATCATTCTGAGCGCCTAACTTATGTCCTCGGGGTATAAGAGAGAAAAAACTTGTTTATTGAAGTTAAAAAGCTAAAAATAAAATAAAAAAACGCACTGCAGATGAAAAAGCTAGCATTTTTTTTTGTTAACAGAAAAAAAACCTGCATTTTTTATCAAACGTAAAATATGAAATATTGTTATTCAGTTCGCGAGAAACAGTTGAGTTGATTAAAAAAATTTATTTCAAGAACGTTTTGAATAAAGATCGCCGATAAGGACGAGAATTGTAAATAAATAGAGACAAGAAGGAAGATCAAGACTAACAGGAAAAATGAGGCAGGAAAAGTCAAATTACAAAAAAAACATTTGTGAAATTAAGAAAATTATAAAGTAAGAGAGAGATAGAGGAAAGAAAGCGAGATATCGATACAGTCACAGACTAAGTTGATTAGAATCTGAAAGTACAATCTGTGCGCAGCTTTACAATCTGATTTTAAGAGTGAAATGATGAATCACACGGAATAAGCTTTGCGTTATACTTTTTTTCTCAACCAGCTATAATCTGGGTAGATGAAATAGTTTTGTTCATAAAAAATTTGTGAAACACTCTCCCTCTACATTTAACACTTTAGAGCATTTTGTCGCGAGCTATATTCGAGATATCTTCAATTCCATTCCTATCTCCATGTCTAGTAATTGCTGACTTTTTATTGCACGTTACCCATCTCTCGCTACAAGTGTCCAACCAAAAAATACGGCGACTCGAGGCATCATACTTTCTAGTCATATCACCCGGGAGAACCGAATTAATATTACAATCTTTATCCGACCTATCATTGCCACCTAATGACCAGTCAAGAGCGCAACAAATGAGAAAGCGAGGGTGTCTCGGCCAACCTCTTCCTCCCCCATCTTCTCATGCCTTTTCACCTCTGTAACCAATATACTACGCCTTTAAATCCAAATTTTCCCCATCCTATCCCTCCCGCACCACCCCTACTCATACACTTGTCTCAGGCAGCAGCGATTCTCTATATCGTGTGTAATTTATTACCATAGTTGGCCCGGGGGTCTCTGTTCTGCCGCCCCTTGCTGGGCCAGCTAAGCTTATTAACCTTGTGAAACGCTCGTGAATCACGTCTAATTGTGACCGCTTGTGATGCTCCGATCAAGCAGCGTCCGACATCGCTAACTCGCCGTACGTCGATTGCTCACTCGCAGCCACAAGTTAATGGCCAACGAATGGGTTTGGTATGAGTGAGCATCCATGCACTCGCCCCCCCCCCCTCCTTCTCCCTTTCCCAATTTCTTACAGCCCAATCCTTTCCTAGTTATCTAAGGGTCATCATATTATATTGAATATATAGCAATATTAATGTTTATATTTTTTTTCTTTCATCGCCGCCGTCTCCCATTTTTCGACTCGCACCGTCGTTTCGTGGACATGGCTACATTATTATCGATTTGTTTTTATATTTACGTGTCTCGCATATATGCATCGCGTATGCGAGCAGTTTGGAAGTAAAACAGCAAAAACATATCGCAAAGTAATAACGTTTTTATGTTGTTGGTTTTTTTTTAAATATGGTTTGCGTGTGTGTTTTGGAAGTGGAGGGAAGTGGGGACAAAACAATAAAGAAAAAAACCTATGAAGATTTCGAAGGTCGTAAGGCACAAGAAATATTAATGTTCATTCAGACTTTTTTACATTTTGTGAAGAAGGAAATGTTTGTTGACAAGTTCAGAGCTGTGCAGGAGCAAACGGGAGCAATGGGCTTCAAAACGCAAAGGAGAAAAGCAGCCTGTTAAAAAAATCTCCTTGATGAGCTTCATGTTTTGGTAAAACAAGATTGTGTGAAGGCCTAACGATAGCACAGCAAGGAATCGGTAAACAATAGCATCGTTAAAAGGGAAATAATTGAAGCAATTGAGTTTCTTACAGAGTTCTCGATAGCGAAGATGAGGCTTGAGCATCAAAAATAAGATCGAGAGGAAAGTAACCAAAGCGGTAACGCAGAAGATTTACTCCCTTTCTAGTCATCTTTATCGTTTTCTTAAATTATTTAAACACGAGCAGGGATTTATATTCGTCGTTTGCAGTTATTTTGCATATCTAATCCATGGGGCATGATTTATTTCGCTCATTTTTTGCATGGATCATTTTTTTTTAATTCAGTATACGTATCATACAAATTGTATAGGCCTACGTCAGACATACAGTAATGTTGGAAGCACCAACATAAATCTTTCCTAAAGAACATCTTTCTTCCATTCTTTACATAAAACATCTTCGTCCTCGATTCACTCGTTTAGAATGTCCTCACAATGTGGAGTCTCGTCATCCCCATGTGCCCCGAACATACATTGTATCGCGCTGCACCGCATGCCTCTCGTGTCAGCTGTGTGCTCCTTGGAAATGTTTACCCTTTTCACTACACATTCAAGAACTGTTGCGCGTTTCAGCTGCCTCGAACGGAAAAAGAGATTCTGAAATGCCCTTGAAAGGGATCAAGCACAGAATAAGATTTTGTCACAGACACCGATTCATCTTCCTTTCATTTCTAAGAGGAAATGCATCTTTATCAGTAGGAAAAAAATACTCATGTAATTAAAAAAAAGAAGGTGGTAATTAATATTGAATATTGAGATATTCAAGATACAGAAAACACACACTCAAAAAAAAAAAGAAAAACCGTTTTGACCCGGAGAGTTTAGAAATTGACATGACCTAACATCGACCTCCTAATTCTGTTTCTGTTATGAAAGAACGTGATCTAATTTTTTTTTTTTTTTTTTTTTTTTTTTTTTTTTGAATGCAAGATTTGGGTATGTCCCTTCAATCGCAATTTGTTCTTTATCGTTTGCCTCCTTCCTTAAGACTCTAAGCGCTTGCTCTCGATATACCAAATACCCTTCTCTAATGGTTTTACTGAATGAATCCAAGCTCGACAGATGACTGAAAATGTTTTTCAATCTTATGAATTTGGTGCAAGAGGTAAATTTTCTAGACGGAAAAGCTGTAAAGATAGACGAGCTACTGAGAAACCAGTTGCTTTCTCTTTTTCTTTTTCGTTCATAATCATATTTTTCTCCCTTTTTTGAATTCAATTTAGATTGAGAAAATGCGGCTGGTCCCAGAGACGCCAGTTATTTCAATAAATCATTACATCGCATCAAAAACATGTTCTCTGGGTTGATGGATCTTCAGAGGAACAGCTTTATGTGACGCAATAAAAAATATAATTTACTCGGGCTATGAGACTAATGTGTGCGCTGAAGGTTTTTCACACAAGTAAATTTTAAAAAGCTGTGTCCATAGATAGGACGAGGGCATCCTCGACGTAAGTAAGGGTATTATCGATATGAAGAAATAAATGCGCAACTCTAATGAGGCAGAACAATATAGGATCAGAATTGTTTTACCTCAGTGATGTAATAAGATTGATAATAGATATAAGAAGGTAATCAAAATAACGTGTGTGTGTGTGTGTGATCAATGATGTCGATAGAAGCCTAACGTTTTGAGGTAGGTTAGCATGTTGTTTATAAATTGTGTTCATAAACATTCCAGTAAGATCGCTTGTTCTTTTTTAAACGGCATGTTATGATCACTGGGGTATTTGATATGACTTAAGAAAATTTTAAACTAACATAAGTAAGAGTTGGCGAATCAAGCAAACCCTTTTATCTTTTATAAGAATCAAAATTAATACTCCGCGAAACAAAAATTTTGATAAAAAACAATTATTCAGGAATAATCTTTTTCGTGTAAAGGCGTGTTTAATAACATGCACATCGTTCATCAGAGTTATAAAATTGTCCTGTCCGCATTACTTATTTAAGAGCTGTCAAACCAAGTGGACATTTTTAAATTAAAAGAGACCCAGCCTTTTTTTTATATATGTGGCCTCATTATGGAGAATCTATGGGGCATGCCGGGAAACTCGCGCCCCAGCCAAACTAGAGAATAATCTGTAAAATTTGATAACGATGATTTTTAGAGCAATCATAATTTACAATATGTAATTCAGGAATAAGTTGATACTGATATGACAAGAATATGAAACACCCATCGTTTCACTTTCACTTGAGTTTAGAGATTATTTTTTTTCTAAAATGTGTGAACTAATGAGTTACATTGCGTTATTTTTTCTAAAAACAAAATTACAACGAAAAATGGAGTCATACAGTGCGCTAGTGCGGTAATGATATTGAAGTATATAAAGAATTAGCTGGACATCATAAATACGTTGTAAAAAAATAGGGTAGGAAGTATAAATACAAAGTGCTTTTATATATATATATATATACATATATCTTTCTATTTATTTATCTGTCTATCTATCTATCTATCTATCTATCTATCTATCTATCTATCTATCTATCTATATATGTATATAATATATATACACATATATTTTTGTCTATCTGTCCATCTATGTATATACACAAACACATTGTCATGTACGTATCTATAGTGAGATGCCAGCCCGTCTGTATGACTCTCTTGCTATCTCTGCAACTTTCTTTGTGTGTGTGTGTGTGTCAAAATATTACGATTTGCAGAACGGGTGTAGTATTGTTTAGCAAAATCTCAAGTTTTAAACAAGTTAGATAAGAGGCACCTTTCATATATGTATTATTGTTGTGTTTCTGCATATAAATATATTTTTAACATGCTTTTTTAGATGAATTCACGAAGTAGATCTAAACTGAGCGAGGATTTTCCAAATGCTATGGTAAATGTATTTTATATTTAGTGAAGTTCACCTTTACCGTTTCTCTGTTTTGTTTCGTCATTTTTTTTTTCTATTTTAACATCAGAATAGTGAATATAAGGCTTTTTACGACAATAATGAACCTGAATTTTTCGCCGCCTTTCATGCCACGCATTTATAAAGTGAACACTTTTTGTGGAGGAAATGATATTTGACCGAGCACGCCTTGCACAGAAGAGACATCGCATTGTGGAGGTCATAAGAGAGAAAACGAATTCTGGAGCTGCGATATCGTGACGGGTACTGTCCTTTAAAAAAACATGAAAAAAAAAAAGGTTTTATAAAGCAAAATAAAATTAAACACGATGGTGAACACTTGAGAATGCAAATCTGGAGAGGCGAGATTGCGTGACGCCATGTCCGGTTGTCGTGTGGCCTCATTATGGAGAATCTATGGGGCATGCCGGGAAACTCGCGCCCCAGCCAAAATGATTTTTGCTCTTCCTGTAAATCCGGTTTTATGCTAGACAAATCCAATACTTCAGGTGGAGAGGTTCGGGATCGGGAAAGTGAGATACATGAGAATGGAAGGGGAAAAGAATGGCTGAGAAAAGAAAAGAGGAAGAATGTCCAAATGTTATTACATGAACATTTTCGAAAGAGAGGTCTATTTATTATGAATTTTATGTTGTTTTCAGAGTTTTCAGAGGAACTGAATTCTTTGGGCTCATTTGTACCTCCTCTTTTGAATATGCTTAGACATCTTGTCCTATCTAAGACGCACGTACAAGGTTTGCAGACTGGTTATATTTAGATGGCTGTCAGTTTCATTCATTAAAATTTAAAGAGTTAGTTTTCAATGTAAACTTTTCAAAATATTATAGCGTTCGGAGAATGTTGGATTTCAACTGTAACTCTTTACATAGTTCTTTCAAATTAAAAAAGATGAACAAGACTTGTGGAATTGATGCCCTAGGATGTGTTTTATTCGTGGTACATGACCCCTCTGAACATATTTAAAAAATGAATGTTTCTACCAATTGCATCTCATTAAGGAAAGAAATTTTTTGTATGACACTGCTGTTTGATATGTTTCCCTATTTATGTATTACCCAATCGATAAATGCTATCAGCAGACGTAAAGAAAAGTGCACTTCATTTATATAGTTATTATTACAAAACGGTCATCTTTTGCGGTAAAGGAATTTAATCTATTAAAATACAGATACAAGAAAAACCCTGATCGGACGAAGCAAACGCAGAACAATCCTTTTTATGCGCTTTGACATCGCGTAGATAAGACCTTATCCATGGTAACCGAGCATTACCTCTTGTGTTCTGAGAAAAACAATTTCTTTCATATCACCTCAGTGTTAACCTCATTTAGAGTTTTCACAGCCAGTGGCAAGATGCAGAGAACGTGTTTTCAACACCCGCGCTTGGCTAGGTCTGGTAGGACTCTTTATGACAATATGTAACTTTCACGAGCTGTGACGCAATCATGAATTGGCCAAAAGTTACAACTCATAATTTCAAAAACTACGTATGAACTTATCACAAAAACAGATTTCCCCGGGCTCAAGGAATATCGAGATTGGGAAAATAATCAGAAGTTATCAATAGATTAATCCCATATGATATCGCAACTAATCGAGTGCAAATTTCAATCTGTATCCGATACAGTATTAAAATTTTGTAATGCTTATAGATGTTATGGTATTGAAACAAGAAACAGTGGTGATGATATCAGATCTAGATACTAGATACCAAAAAGCACTCAAAAGGTCTCTCTCTCTCTCTCTCTCTCTCTCTCTCTCTCTCTCTCTCTCTCTCTCTCTCTCTCTCTCTCTCTCTCTCTCTCTCTCTCTCTCTCTCTCTCTCTCTCTCTCTCTTCTCTTCTCTTCTCTCTCTCTCTTTCTTTCTTTCTATGTCTGTCTGTCTGTCTCTCCCTCTTTCTCTCTCTGTTCTCTCTTCTTTTATTTCTTCTCCTCCCTTCTCTCTAATTCCTTCCCTTCTATCTCTTGTCGTCTCTTCTTGTCATCTTTCTCTTTAGACTCGTGAAATGGTTCTCTTTTCAATCATTCAAGAAGAACGATATGACCCCACAAATCAGCATAAGATCTGAGGTCTGCAAATTGTCGACGTATTGAGAAGGAGCAGATTTTACTGCTTTGCGAAACAGAAATATTCATCTATAGTATAGCAAACCGCTGTTAAGAAGCGCTCACCAAACTAACTTGTCCATGAGACTAAAATAGGGGCCTAAAGCTCCCTAGAGATCAAGGGCAGCAATGCTAATGAGATTCAAGACTAGGGTACAGAACCAGTGTTGTCGCCACCGGGACTGAAGGGCTGGTGTGATCAGGTCCCTACTCTACAGCTTACTAATGCAGTTTTGATGTTCTATTGGCAGAGCTCACTGGAATAGATTGTCAGAATTGTTTTGGCACCAACTATGTAAAAACTGAGGTGAACAAAAATTTGGCACCTGATTAATCCCTGAGCTCGGTGATACTTCCGCTGCAACACAATTACAATGTTGCGGTAGTCATTTTTTTTCATATAAATAAACACCTTTAATTGTGCGTGGTTCTTACATCTGTAAACAGACAAACATTTCAGACCATTAATTTTACCATGAAATAAAGGCCTTTTATTGACAGCGATAAATGCATGAAATTAAATTGGACACAATTTTTACGCATTGTTTGAACAAGGAATCTTCACGTTTGGCATACCCAAGTTTGCGTAAGTATTTCATCCCACATAGTCGTTATCGTTCCTCTTCCGACCATATTTATTCCATCTAGAGCAATTCATACGAATATGCGAGATAATCATTCTTCTGGAAACGCACACCCTCCCATAGCTGCCAGTGGCACAATACTTCTACATGACCGCAGGATTGCCATGTAAACAGCCAAGCGCGCGCCCTACACGCATGCATGTATTGACACATTCTCAAATCTCCCCCACGAATCAAGTTGAGTCAATCACCATAATGATCTTACAAGTGTGCGAGCGTGCACATACATTTGTGATGATACAGCAGCAACTCTCTGTCATTTCATGACTCATCGCAGGAATCCGACATAGAAGTGACGTTTGGCTCATCGTCAAAAAAATAATTAACAGAGCATTCACCTACTTGAAATCTGTTGTTTCAGTTACTTGCATTATAGTAAAAGGATAAACTGTTTTTTTATCCTTCAAATATTTTTTTTGTTTTTTTTGTTTTTTTTTTTCCAAATCCTCCATCAATATCTACAGAGGCATATTCAACCATTCCATGTTTTATTTGGGTTTATAGGAATGTATTACAACTATACAATAATTATTCTTGGAAAATATCCGTATCATTCTGCTGTATGCCTTACTTCTGTGTTGCTGACACGGATCGGATAAAGAGAGCATCAATTCTTGTAATGATACCATGCCACGCTAAGCAGCAGCTGTCGAGGTTTGAATCCATGACCTCTTGTTCTCATTACAATATCTCAGCTCAAAGAACAAACGTCACAAAATTTGTTATTCCCTTTTTTCCAAAATTAAAAGGTTAAGGGGGCAAGAAGAGAAAAGAAATCAATCGCTCGAATTGGAGATTCCGAGAAGTCTAGAGAGCACTAATTCATCCGAAATCTGTTTCTCATAGTAAAGCAACAAATGCGTACCGATGTATGGCTAAAGATCGTGGATTTTAGTAAATTTAGGACTATGCTAAAATGTTTTGCTTCATATTTTCTACATAGCAGCAAAAGCGATGTGTAGGAACGATCGATCTTTTTATGATCTTTGTCTTCAAAATGACTAAACTATATACATTAATCTTTAGTTTTCTGTTATAAGAGTGCATTTCATAAAAAGGCATATATTTTTTTGTAACAGTGTTAGGTTCATGCTGAATGCGGTATTCTGTTGTTTGTTGGGTTTTTTTTTTCGTCCGAATGATACTATAAATAAAATTCGTACTGCTAATGTCTCTTACTGCTGAAAAAATAGTTCTAGAAATACTCTGCGCCAACAGTTGTTCTGTTGGTTTTTTTTTTAAATCTCTCTTCCCCCCCCCCCCAAAAAAAAAAAAAAAAAAAAAAACCCATACACAAACACCATTCCATGGCAGTTTTGGATTTATTTCCATGTTCATACTATATTGTGTTTCGCATGACATGACTTTGAAAAAATAAAATTAGGAAAAAAGAATTGAAAGACCAATTGACCTTGTGCACAGCCATCCTCCTGGGCCTTATTAACAAAGATGATCCAACTGACACTGTTATTTCAGTTTCATGTAGGAAAGTAACGGTTGTGATATCAAGCTTTCGTTACCTAGATTCTCATCCAACTCATCAGGTCCTGACAGGATTGCACAATGTGTATATGTTACTTTTATAACTTCATAATATGGAGCTTAGCGAATTGGAAAAGAGCATAGCGAAAATTACACGAGAAGTCACACAATCATTTTCTTCAAGTGACACAAAAAGTTCAGCTTACATGAAAAGGAAAGAAGTGGTAAAATTCACAAGTTTCTGTGTAAATGTGGAAGGGAGAATTAGCTTTTATATTCTAATGTTTATCATACACGAACTAGTAAAGAATCATGTTTCTGGTCTAGGATCTTGATGAATTTTTATGTTCTTCCCATAGCTTGTGTATCCTGTGTTTGGATGCACATATTTTACTTTCTGAGATGTTGAATCAGTTGGTATCTTATCAACCTGAATATCTGCCTTATCGCGATTTTCTGCCCATGCAGTAACTCCCTAATCGAGCTGATGTCTTCCTATGAGAAAATCTATCAATCTCGCAAAAGTGCTTTATAAATCAGCGACAAGAAAAGTGCGAATTTAAACGTGGTTGACCTAGAAGACTATCGTGCTGTGGATTAGCTCAAACTATTTCGTTGTGGCGCACTTTTTTTTTTTATCTTTCTGCCAGTTCCGTTTACTGGGGAATCTTGGGAAGGGGTATGACTCAACAGAGGGAATAACAGAAAATGCAAGTTAGCCTCATGACGCGACTGAAATACGCGAAAATGAGCCCAGCAAACGAATAACGCTGTGCATTATAGCAACTCAACGGAGCTAATGATAGAGGCAGGCTTCGGGCAAAGAAGAAGCCAATCAGAGTTCTGTCATCGAGCGTTGCAGCGCGTCACACCGAGAGGTTGACTACAGCTACAGAACGGTTCCGCAATCTCTCTGCCGGAACAAGATTATCCCTCTCTAGAACCGCTGATCGGGTTAAGATCGAAAGGAAATTTTCTTTTCCTCCAGTCTCTTCTTGGCCACGGGAAAATCTTTTCTAGTAAATATACTAGTCCAAGCTTTCAGTGAGCGCAGACAGTTCTTTACCCAAAAGACACGGTAGATCAAGTTCTCTCTACATCGCATTCTTTCCTGTTAATCAAAGCAATTTTCGTAGAGAATACTGAAGAGGTAAGAAGCTAGAAAGAGAAAATTGCGTCAAGTGATTTTTCCGCTGTTCTAGTTCTTCAGATTTAGACAACGCTAAAGCGATTGGGAAACGAGGTGACCTCATCAGTTGTTGTTTTTTTTTTTTCAGTTTATTTATGGACTTAACTCTTGGAACTATCTTAGGGTTTTGTTATATGCAAAGAAAAAAATCTTTTTGTAAACGGAATACTAAACTATGCTTGGTTTTTATTTGCAATAAACAAAATTTAAGAGATCTTTACATAATCTGGATATATATTCAGATTACTTGTTTCATTTGAGTTAAAACAGCCGAATTGGTCTAATCATCAATGTGATGACTTTGTTCACTTGCATGTTTTCTTTAGACAGAACATCTTTTTCTCATTTTAAGAAAATATTAATTGATTAATTGCACTGCACTATTTTCTGTCATAACTTTAAATTAGATCTGTTCAGTGAATACAGAGAGGAGTTCTTGGTTTTATCCTCAATGTATAAAACGGAAAATCAGATGCCTATCCACCACTATCGTTTTAATGGAGGCTGGAGACCGAAACAGAGAGGGGAGGAAGAGAGAGAGAGAGAGAGAGAGAGAGAGAGAGAGAGAGAGAGAGAGAGAGAGACAGACAGACAGACAGACAGACAGACAGACAGACAGACAGACAGACAGACAGACAGAGAGACAGAGACAGAGAGAGACAGAGACAGAGAGAGAGAGAGAGAGAGAGAGAGAGAGAGAGAGAGAGAGAGAGAGAGAGAGAGAGAGAGAAACAGACTGGCGGAAAAAAAAAGAGGAGAGGGGAGAGAAATAGTGAAGATAGATGTGATTTTAAGCAATATCATTATTGGTAGTTATTTCGTTCTGATCGTGATTGTTTCCTTTCCCGTTTTAAGGTCACACCTTAATGGTACTCTGGAGCACAAAAACTCATTTATTTCCTGTGTGTCATCACTCAGGTTTTGTGGCAAAAGAACCAGCGGAAGAACCAGAAGACATCAAAGCGCGTGCTAACTATGGGCAACAGGAGAATCATAAGCGACGACCGCATCACAGTAGAGCGGCCTTTTACCATAGAGTGGAATCTGCACCTGCGCAAGGTGATGCTCTCTGACGCTGGTACCTACGAGTGTCACATTAACACAGACCCTGTGCAATCCAGCCCCATACAGTTAGTGGTGCAAGGTAAGTGGTGCTGCCGGTAGTGCTGAAACAAGCTTCACTCTCAAAGATTAGAATTGACGATCTTAAATGATTGACCTGTAATTCTGTTCTGGCTTACCAAAATTTCTTTAACAGCAAAAAAGGAAGTAAGTTAAGAGCATCTTTACAGTTTAGTCCTTGGGTTTCCCTGCTCATTAGAAAGCTCTCTGAAGAACCCTTTAAAACCATGAAAGGCAGATACACAATTAAAAAAGGGACTGCGAGAGAAACAGAGAGATAGACAGTTAGACAGACAGAGAGACAGACGGACGGATAGACAGACAGAAAGGAGAGAACTAACTCGGGTCAGGATAAGGATTATTTGTTCATTCTAGATCTATTAGTGATGCCAAAGTGTTTATCAATGAAGGCGTTTTATACTTGTTGGGGTACACAGGAGATCTTAGAGAGAAAAAAAAAATTAACATCTGTGACTCGCCTTCTACATAAGTCCTACAGTGACTATATATATATATATATATATATATATATATATATATATATATATATGTATATACATAAAATCGAACAGGTTCATTGGCGATCTTAGATAAGTTATTCTATAGTTCAATGTTTTGATTTTCTCTTATGCCAAATTCCATTTTTCTCCGTCTCCGGTCTAATTTTGTAACGACTTAGCACAGATAATGATACGCCATTATTTAAAATAGAAACCCTGGGTTGATTTTTGTTTTGCTGTGGCCATATAATAGATTTTAGTGGTTTTTAATGCGAGACGCTCTTAATGAAATGCCCAATCGCGCTGACCAATCGATGAAATAAAAATGAAAATACAAATATGTGTGAAACTCTCAACCTAGAAAACAGAAATTAATGTTCCTTTTAGTTCTTGGAGTCAGCTGATCTTAATGACACATCCTCAGCGGTCCCAGACGCCCAGTTCCATTAATAACCAATTTCTGGCAGCCAAGAGTCCCTTCACAGAATACTTCTGGGTCAATTATTTTCCTATTCGAGTGCTCTCCTCCTGTACGGCCAGTTTCCGGTTTATTCCTACAATCATTGAATGTGCAGTTTTCTTTTCGCTCGCCTTTCAAAGAAGATCCCTTGAGAGGGCTTTCTTCACAAACCAGATCTAGATTCTTTCTGTATTCTTCTTTGCGAGTGACTGTGCTCCGAAGGATAATAATCTTATTTATAAAACGGCCGCAAATTCTAATCGAACTCTACCGTGATGGATCTTGAGATGGCTTTTTATGGTATACCGGTTTGTTTGTTTGTTTGTTTGTTTGTTTTGTTTTGTTTTTTTTACAGGCAACATTCAAATTAACTTAAAGAACCAAGAGAGTCTTCTTCACACGGTGTTTCATAAGAACATATGATATAAAAAGGTTTATTAACCATTATCCATCTTGGTTAATTTTTTCAGACAGTTTGTCTCAGTTCCACACATAAAACCTTTTTTCTGGATCGATAATCTGAAAAGTTAAAGTAAAATATTTCATTGTCCAGAATAGTCTTGTCTGTTTAAAGCAATAAGGATTGTTATGTTTCAATGCAACCCTTGGCCTGTACATTTGATAAAATTTATTTTTATAAAAATAAATTGAAGTTCTTTTGGCGTTCTCTTTAAATAAATAGCACAGGGTATATTCTTCTCTTTGCTTTATTCCTCATAAGCTTGCCTTTCAGTATTTTCATTTTTTTTTTTCCATTTCAAGGTCATTAATTTGCGAAGCAACTTGAACTGCTTTATTCGCTTTGACCAAATCTAAGTTGACCCGGATCTGAATTCTGACCCGGAACCTTAACTCAATTCCAGGGGTCATCTTTACTAAACACGATCTGCTCCCAAACTGCTGCCTATCTAGTCTGACTCATCAGTCCTATCCGCCCGGTCATAGCGTTATTTCCGTCTGAGAGCCCGACCCCTAGATATGATTTCTCTTTCCCAATCATCGGATATCATGTCCTGACAAGACACAAGCGGGAAAAGTTCATCTCTATTCACACAATTATTTCTTTTCCTCGATGCGTTTGGGAAATGACGAGGGTAAAATATGGGACACCTAAAATTGTTATGTAGATTTCTTTTTCCTTGAAACCACCACAATCGACATTGTCATTAACACTATCATTCCTTTGTCATGTTCAACTTTAATATCATAATCATGCTACGTCAAACGCCATTGTTTCGATTTGCATGTATATTACTCGGACTCTTGGCCTCTTTCTACAGCAATTTTTCGTTGTTGTTGTTGTTTTTTTTTTTTTTTTTTCATATTTTTTATCTATATCTCCGCCATTGTCTTTCATGCCCAATTATCGTTTTATGTGTGGGACTTAATCTCTTTCTAAACATTTTATTATTAAAACCAGCACCCGCCTCTAGTTAGCTTATCTTTCTCTTTTCTCTATTCTGCTTACACAATAGAATAAAACTTTTTAAATCTTGATTTAAAAAAAAAAAAAGCAACACGGTTTTTTTTCAACATCATTATTCATATGAATCCAGAAAAAAAGTCCAAACGACGACAATGATGTTTTCGCACATTTTTGTTAAGAAGTGAATTTGGTGTGAACTGAGCACTACGCTGTTTCAACTCATTTGGACTGATCACCCAGACATGTAAAACTAGCAAGATCCGTGGATGAGAAGTGATACTCAGCAAGAAGAGGTTAAGGCTAGTCCACGAAGATGACATTGTGAAATGCAATCAACGAGGGGCGCTAACTCTCTATCTCCGGTGCCGTTAACACGGCATCCAAGTTGGCGGTTATAAAGGCTGGTTTGCTGAGAAAATAGCATCATGGACTTCTTAGCATCGATCAATCTAAAAATAAGAATATTATTTTCTGGTATAAAGGGGGAAGAAAAGGGAGGTGGTGGGAGGGCGAGAGATGGAAAGGCGGTTGCAAAGTTGTGGCTCTTGAAAGAAGTAAGGGAAAAAAGAGAGCAACAAGAGTTATCCTCTAGTGAAAATCCAATTAATGTTTTGATAGTTTTATCAGGGTTGTGTGATTGCACTGCCAGGCTTGGCTACTGTCTGGCTTAGCGGTGGCGCCTGATGGCAGATATTGGCTGGGATACCAGCGGACGGCTAGCCGCCACCCACCGCTTTTACTATAGCAATAGAAAGAAAAATTCGAGTAGGAACTTGAACGCTTCCCATCAAAACTAACTCAAAAGGTTCAGCCATACAAATGTTCTCTTGTGCACTTTGTTAACCATGTCATATAGGCAAATTAAAATTAGATAAGCTTGCTAACTTTCTCAACTTAAACATACACGTGCTGGCCTTATTGTAATTGTTGTTTTTATTGTTTTTAGTAGTAGTAGTAGTAGTAGTAGTAGTAGTAGTAGTAGTAGTAGTAGTAGTAGTAGTAGTAGTAGTAGGAGGAGGAGGAGGAGGAGGAGGAGGAGTAGTAGTAGTAGTAGTAGTAGTAGTAGTAGTAGTAGTAGTAGTAGTGGTAGTAGAAGGAGGAGGGAGTAGTAGCAGTAGTAGTAGTAGTTGTAGTAGTAGTAGTAGTAGTAGTAGTAGTAGTAGTAGTAGTAGTAGTAGTAGTAGTAGTAGTAGTAGTAGTAGTAGTAGTAGTAGTAGTGGTGGTGGTGGTAGTAGTAGTAGTAGTAGTAGTAGTAGTAGTAGTAGTAGTAGTAGTAGTAGTAGTAGTAGTAGTAGTAGTAGCAGTAACAGTTATAATAATAGTAGTAGTATTAGAAAAGTATTGCAAAAGCAGTAGTTGCAGTTTTAAGAAGCTGTAGCAGCAACAGTAGTAATTATAAGAAGTAGAAAAAGAAGAAGAAGAAGCAGTACTACTACTACTACTACTACTACTACTACTACTACTACTACTACTACTACTACTACTACTACTACTACTACTACTACTACTACTACTACTACTACTACTACTACTACTACTACTACTACTACTAGTGGTAGTAATAGAAATATAATTCTTGGTGTTGGTGTTGTTTTTCTTCTTCATGAAGATGATGATGTTGTTTTTTGTCGATGCTATAGTTTCCATAGTATTACTTATCTCGACTTAATATTATCATTATTACGATGATTGTTAACGATAGTGTATAGTTAGCCTACTAGACATATAAAGCCAAGTAAGGTATGTAGATAATGAAGGCTTATTTCAAAAACTTCCTTTTATAAATTTTCTAGGCCCACCATAAGGATAATGCCTCTGCTTCGAGTCTTAATCTTACAGAGCTTATTTAATTAACGTATGTCCTCTAACGTGGTTTCCCTCTTTTGTCAATGGCACCAGCATTTCATGTCTAAACGAAAATAGATTTTATGTTCTTAGATCGTTATCATGTTTCATACTTAAACCTTTTACTATCTCATAATAACAAGCGGGAAAGAAAACCCTCTTCATTTTACTTACACTTACCGGTGCTTCAGGGGAAAAACAGGAAGTTAGGAATTTTATCCGCAACTTAAGTTAGGAGAATGCCTTGTAAAATTATCAAAGTTCAAAAAGCCTTATATCCGTGGGTTACAAATCCCGACCCGTGCATTAAAGGAACGGAAATTTTTTTTTCATAGTATCGTTTTTTCCATAATTGAAATAAAAAGTTCTCTTAGAGAGCTAGTTTGAAGTATATAATTCAGAGTTCGAAATTTAGCTAAACCATCACTGCCGGGCGATTACAACAAGTAGAAATTAAAAACTTAGACCTCTCTTTTTGTGTTGCTAGGTCTAACTCCTGACTATATAACAGAAGGTTATAACTAACTAACATGTTTTTACAGGATGAACTCAATCAAATCTTCCATTCCTTGAACAT
Organism: Elysia crispata; assembly: GCA_033675545.1. Taxonomy (NCBI): domain Eukaryota; kingdom Metazoa; phylum Mollusca; class Gastropoda; family Plakobranchidae; genus Elysia; species Elysia crispata. Next base: position 685,397 of record JAWDGP010000875.1, read on the forward strand.
TAAGGTCAGACAGGAATCGACCGAAATTTAAAAGCGTCAGACGTTGGCCATCAACAATCTAACACTTTTTAAATCCTACACAATACTTCCGGTTAATAAAATCGTTAAAAAAAATTGCCATTGTGTTAATCCTCTCTATTTTTCTCGAGATGTTAACGAGATTAGCAGATTTTTGAATTGTTTTTTTTCACCAGAGCCGCCGAGTATCAGCGAGAGCATGTCGTCACCGACCAGCGTGAGAGTAAGAGAAGGCGAGACTGTGGAGCTGATGTGTAACGCCACCGGAACTCCACCCCCTGAGGTGATCTGGTACAAGAGACTAACAGGGAAAAATCAAGTCCGTAAGTGGTCCAAATGCTCTTTCCGTTTTGGTTTTTGTCTTTTTTTTTAATCCCCTGTCATTGCATAAAAATCCGATTGGAGCAATCGCGAAACCACTGTCTCAAAAAGATGGGGAGTAGCTGCTGGCCGAAAGTTATAGTTCCGTTCGTGATTGGCTCTGTCTTTGATTTTATACATTGTTCTTACCTTAGTTGTTAAAATTATTTTTGTTGCTTTTTGTTGGTTTGGTGTAGCTCAGTAGAGTTATGTCAATCTTCTTATTTATCATTTTGCTTCAGTATGTTCTCGTGTGGTTTTTTTTTTTTATTTTGTGTGTGTGGTTTTTTTAATTTTTGGAGTGATTTTTTTTTTTTTGTTTTTTTTTTTATGTCTTTTTTGTTTTCATCATTTGTTAGCTATTTATTAAGGGAGACCTTTTTTTTTTTGGTCGCCCATTTTCCTAGATTGGGCGCTTCCATCCAATGGGCCTAAGTGATAGATTTTAACTAAGCACGTCGGTGTCTTTTATGTGTGGTCTATGAAATCATAGTACAGTGATGTATATAGATGCCCTTCTCGACCCTTCTAAATAAACATCTTTTGCCCCCCATTTTTTCCCTTTGAAATAATAATAGTAGCAGTCTTCTTAGAAGCTCCCTCATTCTTCTTTCCCTTTGTGAGCCTTGCGGCCATTTCGATGGTTTTATTTTTCCAGTTGCATTACGCAATGTTGTACGACCTATCTTTATTTATATTTCATTAATTTTGTTCGCCCTGTCGTCGCCTTAACTTCTTTTTTTTTTTCATTTTTAGCCCATTTTTAACAAATTCTCTTAATATTAAACCGTCAAAAACAGGAAAGAGAGTGAGAAAGAAAAAAATAGACTCCATGTCAGCCAACGGTGCAAAATATCTCACTAAGAGACCATTTAAAATTGGATTGTATCAAAAAGATAAAAAAAGAGATGCAAATATCAAGTTCGGATTATTTATTTCAGCAATTTATCTTAAATAAAAAAGTATTACTATTAGGATCAACCTGATTGAGCCCACTCTGAAGCCAAGTTTCTCTTTCTTTTTCAGAGCCTATAATACCGAGCATAGTACCGAGCAGTGAGGATAAGTGCTATTATTCATACAAAGGTGGGTTGCCAGCTTGTCCCACCGGATAAACTTATTCCTTTACAAAAATGATACACCTCAGCTTTACTTTAAGTATTTTGTCTAGGTCTAAAAGTCAGTGCTAATTCTATCATTGATTTTGCCATGCCTAGAAAAAAAAATTATTGGGGAACAGTTACAAAATATAACTATATAATTAAGCTCTGGCTTATCCAAAGGTAATTTTTTTAACTTGCAATTTTTTTTAACACATAGATTCCAGATTTTGATCTGCAGTAGATTATTACTTTGTCAGATTCTGTAGTATCTAATGTTTTATTATTGTTTTTTTTTCCTTGGTGTTTTTTTCAGTTTAGTTTCTACGGGTTTTTGCCAAACATTTTTTGATGTTTTGATATCTATGATTTATATTTTTCCCCCTATTTTGTCCTATCTTATCCTTGTTTCTTCCATAATAGCATAGTTGGATAATTTTGGTCATATTTCTACAGTATAAATACTATAAACTCAAGTACCGGAGTACCTAAAATTAATGAGGTGTAATTTTTTTTTAGCGTTTCGAAAATCTAAACCTTCATTGGGCTGTTATTTCGAAAAATTCATTCCATCACGATACCTTACTTGCCAAGTTTAAAATAATCGAGAAGGGGTTTTTTGCTCCTGAAAATCACCAACTTTTATGCATTCAAAAATTGCATGGGTAATTTCTTAATGAAATGTACAAGTGCGTATACATGCAAGTTATCTTCTATTGCTGTTTGGTTCGAAGTTGCATTAGTCAACATTTATGGTGTTGTTATTTAGATATAGCTGGATATAGCTTTTAATACGTTTTTCTTAACCATATAATTTGTTTTGTTATTTTCTGTTTAGTGGTTAGTTCTAAGATTTTCTGCGTGATGACCATTTTTTGTTAAGATATGCGTGTAATGTTCTATTAACCAGGCATAATGAACCAAGGTGAAGTCCTGGTGATCCACAATGCGAGCAGGACGTGCGCTGAAGTGTATCAGTGTAGAGCGTCTAATCGCGTCGACCCGCCAGCCATTCGAAGTATAAGAGTCCATGTGGAATGTAAGTCAGCGCATCTTTGAATTATTGTGTTACTAGCAGGATATACTGCAAGCAGTATAGCTTTAACTTTGTACTTTTCAGTCAACATTTGGAACATACTTTGCAGACATTTTTGGCAGATTTCCTTCCTTCAATATATGTGTAATGAAAAGCAAGTTTAAAAAAATAACCAATCTGTGAGATAAGAAATAACTTGTATGGCTGTTTAATTGTAATTCTCTTCAAATAGCAACTTAGGTTGGAGCCTTGCTGAGGAAAACGAGTTATATATGAAAACTAACACATTGCTTTTACATTGAATGAATCATGACTTTTTTTGTTAATGTCTTTCCTGTGAAGTTGACAATCATTCACTTACTAATTCAACATCTTGAACTGAATGGTCAAGGAGAATGCTAGTCTAAGAACATCCTTTCTTCCCTCTCTTTCTATCTCCTGTCTATCTGTCTGTCTACTTCTCTCTCTCTCTCTCTCTCTCTCTCTCTCTCTCTCTCTCTCTCTCTCTCTCTCTCTCTCTCTCTCTCTCTCTCTCTCTCTCTCTCTTCCTTTCTCTCTCTCTCTATCTATCTTTTGCTGGCTATCTCTATTTCTTTACTTGTCTTTCTCTGTTTTTATAGTTCTATCTATCTTTTTTTCCTCTCTTTGTCTGCCTTTCTATAATTTAGCATCTTTTGTGCAAATAAAAATTCAGCCATTTAAATAATCAATCTGTATATGTTTTATATCCGTATGGTTATGTCTGCTGTTGTTCGATAGTTCCACCAGAGGTTTTCTTGCCCACCAAGAGGATTGGCCAAAGCATATCGAAGCCAACGATTCTGGAGTGTACCATCTCGGCTTACCCTCACAACGTGAACAGGTGGCGCCTCAATGGCTCGGACATCCGGCGGGATCAGAAGCGGTATACCATTGAGCTGTATAAGGATGGGGACAACCAGGTCACTCTCACACTCAGGATTAATTCAGTGGCTCCGCAGGATTATGGCACGTACGAGTGCTACGCTTCAAATCTTTTAGGCGAAGATTCCGAGACGATGGTCCTCTACGGTGAGTGATTGCATGTGCAGATATTTTGAACAGACGACAGTGTCACTTTTCTTAGGGGAGTGGTAGGAAGTGAGCGAATTGTCCATTATAAACAAGTAATATAATTTTACAAACAACAATGTCATGGTGTAACCGTGCACTGACAAACGAATTATCTAATTAATAGTAAAAAATAATCATCATATTGATAAACATTTTAATAACAATGTCATTAATTTATAAGCGCCGTTCCCATACATGGCTCATAAGGCTTGACATGATAAGTTTGCGGGAGTCATGCACTAAGCATTGTTTCAAAAACCACCACTATCATATTACATTTAGTCCAATCACATACTGCATGAAACAAAAACAATCTTTATAAAGGAAGCAAGGGGAATAATCAATAAAAGATCAAAACAATACGAAAGTTACATTGTAATTCACATGTTAAAATATCTCAAAATTAAAAATAAAAAAGCATTTCAAGTACGTTATAATTTAAAAACTTTATAAATAGAAACATATTCAAAATACTTATAATTCAAAATTGCAATTTACAATCAAGCAAAAATTGACTTAGGAAAAGGAAAGAATTTAAAAACCAAAACAGCCGCTCATATAAATAAGAGTGATGTTATTTAAAAAGATAGTTTTGATCCTGCTTCACATATTAACGGAATAAACGTGTTTTTAGAGCTACTTTTTTCTTTAACCTTTTAATTGATTTTCTTGCCTTTCCATGATCTACTAACTTATTCTATACCTCTGAACCTTGAAGTTTTCGTGTCCAATATTCGTGCGTGTGACTTCTGATTTTATCAAAAGGTCTGTCGAAGAAGATAGTAGGGTTCTTTTCCGGCTTATATTTGTTTTAACAACTCTAACAAAAAGGTCGAGTAACCATTATTGTGAATACAATGTTTTGTACTCTACTCTGGCTCAACTTATAGCCGATGCAAAGTTTAAAGTATACGACTGATGGTGCCACTTTGTTCTTTTGTGCATTGTCGAGCTGCGCTGTTTTGTAGCTTGCTATAGAAAGTTCCGTAAAGCAGTGACTTGCAAAAAATCAAGACGAAAAAAAATATCATGGAGGTTACAAAAGTTTTCTATGGATCAATAGACTGGTGTCGCTTTGATTGCTTAAGTCTCATGAATTCGTTGTTTACTTTCCTTCAAAGATTGACTTGTGAATCCATTGAGAGGTTATTTTCTAATAAAACTCCAATATTTTTCGTTTCAGTTGCAAGTTTGAATGTGCTCGCGTCTCTTTAGATTCATGTGGACTAAACATATTGAGTTAAATTTGGAAATGGTTGAAAAATCATGATTTCTGTCTAATCATAATTAGCCTCACTTTATTTTTTGCCATCTTCTTCCAGCAATTTTTATTTAGTTTTGGGTGTATGAGACAGATTTGTCAGTGAATCATCTGAAAACACGTAGAAAAGAAGACTTAAGTTGCGAACTATGTCCCTCAAAGTCATGATACACATTATTATAGAGCAAGGGGCCTAAGGTCGAGTCGCGTGGTACTTTATACAAATATAAGTGGTAATGTTACTATTCTTTAATAAACCATGGATGTTGTGGACCTCTACAGGTAAATAGCATAATTCTTTAAGTTTAAGCACAGGGGAGTGCAGTCATTATTAGAGAAGTAACTCTTAGAATTCATGTGGGGTGCAGCTTGATACACTGCGGTGACTGCCCATTGTGGTTAATAGTTACGTAATTCTTTCTTAAACAAGCTGCCTTATAATGTTTTTGTGCACCTCGATTGATTTATATGCATACCTGATGTGGTTATCTACGGATTTAATGATACTAGAGTTTCTTTTTAGGATGAGTTGTATGTTTTTTGTTTTCTACATAAAGCCTGTATATTTCAGCCTGAATGAAGGCGGTTTTGTGGTAACATACATTGAAAGAACCGCAGCTGTAGCTCTGAATGCCTTCTTAAATATCAGGTTCTATCATTGGTTCTCGATTTAACAGAGTACAGACGTGAAAAGAAAACAATGTCCACAACTACCACGACTTTGGTGCCGTGGGTAGATCCTCATAACAACCTCGATAACAAATACAATCGAGTGAACAACAGGAACGGCAACCATGGATATTATGGCGGGTAAATAGTTATGCTGGTCTTTAGTTTACATAGCTGAATTTACTACTCGATTTTCTATTTACATAAATCGCATTATTTACCTTTTCACCTTCCACAAAGAGTAGAGCCAAGATTGGCTGCTTTTTTTTTTTTTTTTTTTTTTTCTTTCTTTTTCTCTTTCCTATCATGTGTCCAAGGCAAGGGAAAAAAATTGATGTATCAATTCTATGAGAGGGAAAAAAAAACAGAAATCGTAATCTTAAACGATGCGTTCTTTCAAAATGTACTACAATAACTTTAGATTTTTAATATTCTCTTATATCATTATTGAAATTGTGTGCCGTTTAAGTATAAATTGATAATGCTGTGAACAGAATACGTGTACAGTAATTAATATGCCCGTAAAAATGGCACAAAGTCTTACTATTTTGCTTTTATCCAATATGATTGGTTTAAATTTTAGGCCTACAGGCCTAGTCAAATCGATAGTTCTATCAATTGATGACAGGGTCAATTAACATTCACTTGTATTAATATTTTGTGTAGAGATGAGAGGCATGTTGATCCTAGCAGGGTTGAGCACCCTGATCATCGAGAGCAGGCGAGGCAGAACTGGGCCGACCATTCAAACGGAGACACCAGTGCGAATCGACATAACAGTTGGGGCAAACCTGGTCGGAATGATTTTAACAGAGGTAGGCCTAATTTGCAAACCAGTTCTATAGAATGATGTTAACTTCGTTTGACTTTCGAGTAAGGCTTGCTCTTATTTCAATTTTTAACTTGATTTCATTGTTTTTATTTACAACTTTATCCAAGAATCATGAGGCAATTGAGATATTTAAAAAAAAAAATTAAAAAAGACATAGCGAGATATTCGGTCATTTATTATTTGTTGAAAGGTCGAAGTTAGAGTATAAAATTAGTAACAATAGAATACCTTTCATTTGAAAGTTTAAATTTTATCAACTTTGGGATATGTTGATTCTGCTCCCATGGTATATAAGAATAAAAAGAAAGCCTTATTAGTTTACATTAATTAAAGTTTCTATAGCTTAATACTACGCGTTTTATGTCCTGTATATCGTAGTCCCGACATATTGCGTCTATATACTTATCATTAAAAAATATGTTTAGGGGAAAGGCTTCCAATATGGACCACTTTTTTCAAATATACAATAACCGAAAGAAGAATACATGTTTGAAAGAATGAAACATACATTGTTCGCAATGATACCTACATTATATAAAAAGCTCATAGTTAGGTTTGAGAGAAAAGTACAAAAACATTTAACAACTTGTTTTAACTGGTTCATACTGAGAACCTAAATGTTTAACCTGGACCACCACGGATCTCATAATGGACCAATCATAAAGAGGGAAAATATCAAAAGGAAGAACAGAGTTCACATACAAAAAAAAAATGTCATCGGTCCCAGCGCAGTCAACATGAACCCATTTCTTACAATCACGATAACATATAATTTCTTCTTCAACACATTCATCACACATAAAGCAATACCAGCTAGATGTAGGATCATCCTTTCTAGTACCCTGTTTGTTACTTTTACAACCTTTTCTTTTCTTTGTGTCAGCCAGTTGCAGCTTTCTTTTTGAAGCTGGATTTGTTTTTCATACTTTTTTTTCTTTTCAAACTTCGTGTTTGTATTTTCTAACATTGTTTTGTATGGGTTTGAAGTCAAAACCTCTGCTTTTCTTTTTCTCCAACACCCCTTTGCCTTTTTTGGAGAAAGCTTTGGAATCCCAAGGCATACTGTAGGAAAAAATGAGATGTGTTCAAAAGGCGCTATATTCTCATAGAGTTTATGTCTCAGTGTGTCATAATGACCAGACATTTGCCCAATAGAAGGGGGGAAAAAGGATAAATTAGATCTGAATCATTAAATTCCTTACCATATGTTAGCGCATTGTCTTTATTCTTACAACAGCCTTATTATATTTTTTTTCAACATCTGAGCTGTATAATTAATTTCCAACTCACCAACCATGCAGTTTGGGTTGATCATAGCACTCACATGATCAAAGAAAAAAGAATACCTTATGTGTGCAGGTATATCAGCATTCAAAACATCATTTTTCATATATTCAGACAAAATTTCAAATTTCTTCAAGCAAAAATCAATCATTCGATTGCGCAAAGAACCTGCATGTGATGTTTTCTGCAGCATAATAACAGGATTAGGCACAACTGTTTCTGTCCAAATATAAAGTTGGATCAAGCGCAACAGCCACACTTCTCCAAAAACATCTGAAGACTGCGTGGTCATCTGGTGGAGTGTATGATGTTGCAGACTGCTGCTGGTCTTCCTAGTTTCTTGTTTGTTCCCATATTTTTTGCTATTGTCTAAATGCCTTTCCAGTGTTGCTTTAGGGATCCCGTAGGTTTCAGCACATTCATTAGGTCCTATACCGCCACCTCTTTGGGCAGACATTGCACTTGATAGATGACTCTCGGTCAGAGATCTTTGAAAGCAAAAGTGGTATGAATTAAATATTGTATTATAATTGTCGAATTTCAGAGACCAGATCTAGTGCTAGCAGTAACACCTGCGTACTTCTGAGACATTGAAGTCTAATTTATGGCATCAAATATTATATTTAACAAGTTGTGCACAACTGAGACAAGAAAATTATTGAATGTATGAGTTATGTTCGGACAGCTTAGCATCTCTTTGCAAATAACATTCATTATTTTTATTGCTTTAACGCACTGATTTACTCAAACTAGTAAGAGACACTAATGCTAAGTAATCTTCAAAAGCATTTAGAAAAATTCCTCAAATACGGACCAGAGTCGCTTAATATGGACCAGTGGCCCTTATTGCAAATTCATGACTAGTCCATATTCAACACTTCCACGTGCTAGGACAATTCTTTCCCTGCAAAGGAACGTTGTGCACGGGGGCCTCAAGATTGTCAGTGGTGGCTTTAAACTGAGTTTACTATAAATTGTACTATCAAGACCTCCTTTGGGCATGCTATTTATTAATCAGAATACTATTTACAACAGTCTAAAATACTAATAAAACGCTGCTAAAAATAGTTTGTTTGCCGTTGCTTTTTCTCTCTCATCAATAAGGTCGTCAGTTTGTCTAGAAGATAATGGGAGTTCACGCTTACAAAAACTACTCTTGAAAAGTCAGTCGCAACAATCGTTCTTCTGAAACCTCAGCGGTCCATATTAGATGCTGGTCTGTAATGGAAGCCTTTCCCCTAACTAAGTCATTATCAACATATCATAGCTTCGTCTCTATTGTAATTACGACTAACTAAAACAAGTTACACAAGACTTAGCGTTAAGTTTGCAAATCTGGTAGGTGCGATCTTTTTCAGGAAAATAATTTCTTTGATTAATTTTTTGACAGATCTTCACGTGCCTTTGATTCTGAAAATTGGGTCTACTGATAACCAATTCCGTAAAATAATTATGGGATCTAACTAGTTAATTCTAACTCGATGAATTTAATTTCAGATTCTCTTCTCATACGGTTCAAAATGTTTGTCAGTTGGACCGGCAAGTGTAACATCTCGCCTTGCTCACTTGTTCATTACATTGAGAGAATAACTTTAATTATGACAAAAATTGATGACCAAGAAAAAGATCATAACGAGTCGTTATAAAGCCATAACAGTAGCGTAAAGATAATTAAATCACGTGAACTTTGGTAGATTACTTCAACTTTAATTACTTTTTTTCATTTTATCATTTTCAATAGTTCACTGTCAAGTCAAGACCTACGTTAATGACTAAATGCAATAAATGTATGAAATGGAAACTGTGCTGTTATAAAACTCTATTTTGTGGTGCATTCTTATTTTATTCAGTACCTCATGAACGTAAGTAGAATAAAATGTTTGTTTGGAAGAGACAATAATTTTTCGTTGAACAATCTAGGACATAAACTCAATAAATTTTTTTTACTGTCCAATGGCCTTATGTTCCGTTTGAAATAAGTGATCACAAACTGTTCGTGCTAAGCAAACTGTGCGCAAAGAATTCCGTAACGGTGGCTTCGATTCAATGTGTAACTATCCGTCAAATGGTAATGAGTCTTGTGACATCGCGTTTCGTCTTCTAACTTTAAAATTGTCATGAATGAAAATTAGAGCTGCACAACTTTCCTGATAAACTGAAATGAGACTGAGAGAAAGAAAATTATTTGGAAAATGTGCGCCTACTTCACTCTTTGTTCTTGTATCTTTCTAAGTCATTAACATTTTATGTTTCCTTTCTTATGTCTTTATGGGCTTTCAACTCGTTCAATATGATGTGTAATATCCCTGTTGGGTTGGTCGAATCGTCAAACTCCTAACTTTGTATGTCTTGTGCCAGAAGCTGAGAGCAACTCCGTGAGGGCCGGGCCACGAGATTCTGCATCTCATCCCACACCACATTCTTTGCTGACCGCCATTACTCTTCATGTTCTGCTCTTCTACACATTGATGAGTTGATGGACTGCCACTTATGCCAGAGTTACTTCACTAACAACAGTGTGAATCAGTCAAGAGTTTTCATTCCAATTTCTTTTAACTGTTCAACTATTCAGTTTCACCTCAAGGGAGGAAGTGATAGCCTGATTCTGTGAGTGTTGATTTGTTGCAGTGTGACGAGTGATAAAGTTTCCGGGAACGTTTTGCTCCAAACGAAATGATATATTGTTTATTCTTTTTTTAAAGGGGGTCTGTTTTGTTTTATTCTTTTTTTTTTTTTTTTTCAGAAAAATTAATCATTCTAAAAGAGGAAAATGTAAGTGTACAGGCGCTCTATCTCAGAGCTTCACTTTGGTTTAAAGACTTCTGTTAAGTGTTATTATTTCTATTGTAACAAAAAATAAAACCCATCAAAGACAACTTAGTCTAGTTCACAATAAGTATTGCAAGTTTATATACTGTAGTGTATTCACACTTTTTTTAATTGATTAAGTTGATACGGTTTTAGGTATCCATGTCTCAAATCTCTAATTATCTATTAAAATGCTTTTATTCCACAAGTATCATATTAATAGTTTATAATGGTATATGAGTGAGGTTACCGTCCTTGCCTATTTTTATGTCAATGATTTGTCCTTAGTTTCATAAGGAATGGTAAAGGCAACAATAAGCTTAATAATAATGGCCCTGAGATGCAATGACTGTAGGCCCTCCTCTACGGGGGCTGCGTGAGGCGCTGCACGGAATTTCTTTGCCATGTGTTTGGCACCGAGCTTCACATTAATGCTTTAAGTTCCCAACAAACTTGTGGTTGCCTCACGAATTTTGAGGTCATAGAATCACAGAGATAAACCAATGAATGACACAGTAATTGTTGTCTCCTCTGCTGGTTTCTGCTTATCAGAACCACTTATTGGTGCGATAATGTTATTTTTTGTTTTTAAGTCAAGCGAATCTTGATCTTTTAACAAGTTAAACGTAATGGAACAAAATTATCAGTTATGACTTGTTGATAATATTTACAGGCTATAAACAAAAACCAAGGCAGTGAACGAGTTGAAGTGAACAACGCTTTATTATTCTCACTGCAACTCACAGAGAGCACGACGGGGCAAAGGAACTCCGGAAGACATTTATTGGGAAGAAAATAACGAAATAGGAAAACACCCAGCAAGGCCTTTTTTTCTTGTCTCCAAACAAATGATGGTAATACATCCATAATCATGATCCAAACTGGGTTGTTAGTTGTTCACTCCGTTCTAAAATTTTATGATGAATACGATCTTAGAACTAGGTCTACATGTATTTTTGTCAAAATTCCAATTTGTTTGCTATCAATATCATTTTTACACAGCCCAGCAGAGCCCACTAGGTACCGCACTAGAAAATAGAGGCAAGGGCTAATATTCTGTCATCTGGGCCGAACAGGTGTGGTATACATGTATTTTCTATGCGTTCGATTCTCTTGTACGTTTTCATTAATACACTATGGCTCGGCGCTCGGCACATGTAAGAAATGTTGCGGGTTGCCTATCGCAACCTTCGTGTGGGTGGGAGACTTAAGGACTCTGGCAGTCATGGCATCATAATTATGTTAAAGTGATTAAGGGGTCGAAAAAGATATTAGGTCATATTGCTGGAGATGGCTTTATGATATCAAACTATCATCAATATATCATGCGTTGCGTTCACAATCTTCTGTGCATTTTTGCCTGTTAATATTGTCCTTTATGAGTCTTTTAAAACTCATTTATATTTTCTTACAACGCTCTCATTATATTTTCGAATGAGTAATGTCATTGATTGATAAAAAACGAATATTGTTAGTGCTTTTTATCTTTATATTAAATTTATTTCTAGCCATTCTGAAATACATAGAGCAATGCTTGCTCTTAATCTTATCGTTACACTTAAGTTTCTTCAAGTTTCTGCTCTCAAATATTATTATTGCGAAAACAAATTACATAATGTGAGATGAGTGTGCTGCACCACATTAATTAATCAATATAATTTTCATTGTTTTAATTCCTCCTCAGAATGGTTTTTTAACATTAGAGACTGCATTTCACTATGTTCAAGCATGTTTTATGTGAAATGACAATATAACTCCGATGTTCTCTTATTAAGTTGAAATTGATTCTTTTCCTGGATCTTGTCCTGCTTGTTAAACATACAATCATCTTTCCCCAACCCTTCCGACTCAGTACTTCAGGTCATTGAGTTGTTTAACAGGATCCCCATGAGAATTACATGTATGTGAAAACTTCATGATAAGAACTTCCACACAAAATGGCAAGAGAGAGAGAGAGAGAGAGAGAGAGAGAGAGAGAGAGAGAGAGAGAGAGAGAGAGAGAGAGAGAGAGGGGGGGTGGTTAGCGAATCAACAATTTTATTTTTGCAAACCAAACTAATCATGGATTTTTCTTTTTTCTTTCTTTTTTTTTTTTTTTTTTTTTTTGGGGGGGGGGGGGGGGGGGGGGGGGGGGGAGAAAGATTCTGAGAGTACTCGACCCAAATATGTAAATCCTCTGTTCCAGCCTCATATAGACCAAACTCCAAAATGAATCCTGGCCGTTTTTATAAATTAAAGATGAAATTGGACTTTCAGTTCAATATATGTGATTGAGGTTTGCTGCAGTTAGAGATGAACATTTCATTTTTTTTTTTAGCTATGCTGATCTCCATGCGCTGCTGCATATGGAACTTTGAAAGAATACTAATTTAAACTATATATTCAGTGATGAAAAACTAAGTAGTTGTTATTTTATTCTGATAATTAGAACATGAATGTCAATAATTGCAATGAATAAACTCTGTAAAGTTGCTCTTCAAATGATCTTGTGCTTTGTCTCCCATACATCACATATCATCACAAGAAGCTTTGCCGCTTCTTTTTGTAGATTTCCCTGACTCGACTCCAAAAGCTGTTTATCTTTTTGTCATAGTTAATGATTGATCACATATTATTCATTTATCTAAAATGTTCCATATTTACTTCTTATTTGAAGCATTTGAAGTTCCTGAAACAGTCAATGCAGCAGAATGTTAGACATTTTACTGTTAAACAGTGTGCAATTTCTTTTTATAAATATTGTGTTTATAAATTCGTCATTGACTGCTACAATGCTGCAGTCAACAAGCTGTTAACATTTTATAGCATTAAGGTTCCAAATACTTAGTAGTGATAAGACAAACTTGTTCAATCTTTTGGTAAGAAACATATTATAAGCAAAAGTATCCTGAGCAAGCAGAGGTGGTTTGCTAACTGTTGACTAAAGCTGAAGTTTAAGTAAATAAATCATCAGCCGGTGAATAATATTAATAACCTCATTGTGCTGCAGCTGAACTTAAACCATATGCAAGAAAATACTAACCATTTACTAGCAAAGCATTTGAAAATATGAACCAAAATCTTCCCAAGTACATCTGTCTCAAATGCCCTGTCTGGAACAGACATCGGCGATCATGATTCTCCACCTGTCCCTATCTTCCGTCATGCGCAGTAAGGCTATGTTGTCTTTGTTGTTTCCTGTCACAAAAGCACATCAATATTATCATTAACGAGGTAATCGCAATCCCAAAGGAAAAAATGGCTTATCACACTCATTATCAACAAAAAAGATTCACAGGAATATATATTTTTTAATAGCAGGATACTAATAGAACGATGAATATGTGACTTATATTTTTATTGTACCAAGGGAAAAAATGAGTAACATGTATTGCAAAAAGGACACATAGCCAGATGCATAATTTTAATTTCAAAGAAAATATATAATCATGTATGGTAACTGATGTTTTTCCTCATTCCTTTGCTAGAATATTTTACTTCAATCCACTTTAGATTCATTGTTGACGATTATTCAGAAACTCACCAAAATTTGTATATCTTAAGAAACCAATCAAAATGTGTATTACCGTTTACTTCATAATTGCAGTATATTGTGTTACAGCCTACCATTGCCTGGATTTACATATAAAATGCTTACTAACTATCAAATCAAAATGTACATCACAAAAGAAACTAACTTTAGATGATGTCTGCATGTATAAATGTATACTTATAGAGTATACTTTGAGTCACTTTTTAATTTATCTCAGAAGATATCTCTAAATGAGCAGAAAAATAAGAAGGAAAAAAAATTATAAAAATAAACCCACAACTAACACATACTCCATGTATACATGTATAAGACTTTCATATCTAATTATGCTACATTTTTGTCTTATGATATCACTGCTTCATTTTGAATACAATTACATTTATTTGTTTACATCTCAATGTGAAAGAAAATGATTGGTAGACTCAGTATCCTTCAAAATAAAGATAAGCAAAAAAATGAAGCTAAAAGCGTAGATTTGCATCATGTTGGTGCCATCAAGAATCAAATAATTTCACTTACAAGAGTCATTGAGTTTGAACATAGGTCTAGTAGCTTTTAAATTTTGAATGGGTGGTAAAGGTTTCAATGTCTTTCTTAATGAACTTGACTATTTGACAAGAAAAAAAATTGAATAATTTCTACCATGACAGTATTAAAGCACCAAACTTATTACTTAAATAACCATTTCATTTTTTGTATTTTTTTTTCTTGCTTATAACATTGGCCATAATGATGTACAGGAGTTCTCTCTTTTGCTCATATTCATCAATCTGTATATGAATAAGTGATTAATGGAAACAAAGTATTAAAGCACCAAACTTATTACTTAAATAACCATTTCATTTTTTGTATTTTTTTTTCTTGCTTATAACATTGGCCATAATGATGTACAGGAGTTCTCTCTTTTGCTCATATTCATCAATCTGTACATGAATAAGTGATTAATGGAAACCAAAATTCTGCTCACAGGCTATGCCATTTGTACATAGAGGCTTTTTTTTCTTTTCTTTTTGTCTCCCCTCCTTCATTTTGAAATACCATTTGATGTCAATTATCATGACTTTATTTCAAATTTTATCTCAAATGTAATATCTTCATTTACTTCATCTTTTTATAACCGAAGCTGACAGAAGATAGATCTTGAGGGGAAATTTAAAATATTAAAAAAAAAAAAAAAAACGTCTCCATTGCCAAGCTATAAGAAAACCAGAAGGTGCTCGAGTTGTTGATTTTTTAAATTACGGTTTTCGATAATTACGTTCATATCTTCAGAGGTGCAAGGGTTTTAAGGTATAAATGTTGTGAGGATGATTAATTTGTGTAGTTATACTATTACTATATTATAGTGCTTGCCAATACTGGTATGATGTTGTGGCATATGTAATTCATCATGTATAATTTTATAATCATACTTGATTTAAAAAGAAAAAAGGCGATTTTTAAAGACATCTTATGGTCGCTCATGAATATTTGCTTGCTAGGTGTACAAGTTTTACTCAAAACTAAACATGTATAAATGTTGTTGATAAATCCTAAGAAATGACAGAACAACATGTATCATCCCCTGATTCCTTATCACCTACACCCAGAGTTTCTGTTTCAAATGTCTGTACCCCAATTTGATGACAACATACAATAACAGAAAAAGAGCAAATAAATTTTCTTGTAAATCAAAGTCCTTAAGAGCTGTCAATTTTGAAACCTTTTATTTCAATGTTAATATAGGATTATACATTTATCATGTATATTGCGATTTTGATTTTCTAGTCTTTAAATTTTTAAAATAGGATACTTCTTTCCTAAAAATTTCATGTAACTATACTTTATTTCGTTAACTAAACCAGTACTTTAATTGGATGTTAAAAAAAATGCGTCTCTTCCTTTTAAAGTTTGTGCAGACTGATGTTTTTAGGGAAGGAAAGAATCCAAGAGAAGCATTTTATTTATGAATGGGCATCTAATTGACCATTTGAAGTTATAAAAAGTTTAATGTAGTGTGCCAGATCAAAAAATTTTATTTTCACTGCATCAAGATTTGCAAACTGCCTTCAAATAATTGTTTATTAAGAAATTTGTGTTTAAACTTGTCTATGTACGTGTACTAGACCTGTGCTTACATTTAAAGATTTAAAAAAAAATGAAGCTTCCATTCCTTCAATTCATAAGAATATTTTAAGATAAGCCATAGGCAATAAAGTTTAAGCAGTGCTCCTTATTTACTGATAAATTGCATTTTTTTTAAACAAATATCAGCACTTAAATTGTATATTTTGAAACTTTAATTTAGGCTTTCTGTTTCCTCAATTAAAGTTCTTTCATTGATGTCTGTTCAGCTTTCCTCATTCATTTCATATTTTTTTGACTCAGTAGTGCAGGTCCATTGATTTTAAAGTTTTTATCTTGTAAGTCCAATCAAGATATTATTTGTTTGAAAAGTGCAAGAAGTAGACCTATTTGACAAACATGTATATAAAATGAATAAAAAAAAGAGGTGGGTTTTGGGGTGGGGGAAGGAGGAAATATGCTCTTATGGTAAAATTTTTTCCTTGATCTTCTCTTATTATTAACTCACTGTGTGCCAATCGACGATGTATCGTCGATATAGTGAGCCGCAGTTGTGCCAATCGACGATATATCGTCGATATAAGAACCAATGTTTGTTTCGCCATTGGTAGCCCGGTCATGAAAATTTTTAAGTTTCCTATGAGAGATAACTCTAAATATATATATAATAAGTCATGGTTACACAAAAATAAGCCAAACTGGAACCCAATTTCCAATGCATCCTCTAAAGACAATATGCACAGTAAAAATGGCCTGGCACAACCGTGGAAAACGCTCTGGCACACAATGAGTTAATCGCTTGTGTTGACAGTTGAGCAGCAGCCTTTTGTTTGCTAGCAACAACCCTGCACAGGATTCTTGTCAGGTTATGAGATGAACTATTTAGTGGAACAGGGATTCCCCATTTTATACTCAGCTGAGATGCTTTTTTTTTCTTTACAATTTATAAGAGAGGCTTTAAACACAAGCTACATTAATATAAACTAAGATTGTATGATTTTGTAGAGCTAATCCAACATCAATGAATATTCTATCTGTAAAATGAGAAGAAATGAAGCATGATTTTAATGTCCATGCTCAGAAAAGATACCAGGATACCCTGGCAACAGCATTACTTGAGTCTATGGCCTAAAGAAGCATTGAAACAAAATTAAACTCCATTTATAATTATATTGCATAATGCAAATTTATAAATTTGCATTAGCGATGAGTTAAGTTCTTGAACAATCATGATTTTTATCACCTCAAGTTGTTTCTTTATTATCAAATTTTGCTGCTCATTCACCAAACAGAATAATATCATGGCTCTTAATTTATAGATTCAAGACATGTGCTTAGGCTATTGCAATCTATAAGAGAAACACAAACAAACCGCTGCTGGTTTGGTTTTGGTTTTTTTTTTTCAATTATATTTAAATTTTCAAACATTCAATATAATTTTGAGCTACAGTTAAATCAAAGTTCTGTTTAGTTATACTATGATTGACATAAATAAGCCAATAACTTGTACTGCATGATGTGCAGTAGTTTATTAGTCAAGGAAGGCTTTTAATTTTTACAAAGGTAAATCTAGTAAATCAGGCTAACTGCATGCTCCTGCTTAGCATTGTCGCGTAGAGTGATTCAATAATTAACTGAAATATTTGTCTGTCAAGTTTTTAAAAAAAATTGGACACACATTCACAAATTACTCCTAAAAACTTCTGTTCATTCCTATTTTACTAGTATAATTTCTTCTTTCAGCCCGTGTCTGCACAAGGCTTATTACAGTGTATTAAAGTAATCAATGATATGAAATAATTTCTAAATACTCCTTTGGGATTGAAATATATTGGAATCAATAATACATGTATCTATATTCATAATTATGATTCATAAGATTTTTTTCAAACCACAAAAGAGACATTCTAACATATTGAAGAAATGTCTTAATTGATATGTGGTAAAATGTATTGCATCTTATTGATGAAAACAGGCTTTTAAATAAACCCATGCACAGCGCACTTTGCAATACTAGGACTTCATATATTTTTCTTTCAGACAGAAGATCTTAAAAATGGATATTTATAAGCTAATAAGTTAAATATCGACTTGGATCCAGACATTTTGTTCAAAGACAGCAACTGAATAGCTGATGGTGGAGTTCTTACATATATATAAGCTTACTCTACTAATTCTAAATCCCAGGACCAGGAGCTGTTTACATGTCATTTTGGTTGGCATAAATCTTTTCATTTTTCTAACTTATTGTTTAATCTTCGGAATGAAGTTATTTTGAGTACCTCAATGACAGGATAGATCTAGATCTACCAGTGCCAGTAGGCGCAAGTGAGCCTGAGCGTAAACATTCATCAGATGATTGCAGCTGTATAGCTATAAATAACGTTATTCACTGGTCTTCACTGCTGTGTGCTGTGAATAAGCCAGATTTCTTTTCCAGTTACAGTTACCATGCGTCCATTTGGGGACAGGCAGGTTATTTCAAATCTTAAAATAGTTTGCTTTTACAAAACCAGTATATTGATGAATCCTGCCTTGCACAAGTGTTTTATTACCAATCCATACATATCTAGTGAGAGCAAGAAACTAAAAGGTCATTTTGCTGCTTTTTATTAGAGTGTTGTTCTACATTGAAGTCTAAACAAAACCTAGGAAAATCATTATTTTTCAAATCAAAAAGTAAATGTAAATACATGTATCACAGTATGTTGAATTATTATTCCTTTTTTTTTTCATTTTTCAAGTTTGGTCTTTTAAGATGTAGACAGATCTCACACCTTTCATCTCTATTTGACCAACTTACACGACTTTGAAAGGTTCTCTCTTTGTTTACACACATTTACATGGTTAAGCATAACTAAGAACTATTCAGTTGGTTTTTGTCACTTTCTTTCCCTGTCCGAAATAAACACTAATCTTTTTAGTTAACTTTTTTACTTAAAATGTTCAAATGTCCCTACATGTATTGGTTTTGCGACCAGGAGAGAGAAAGGAAAAAGCAAAAAGCTTTAAAGGAACTGAAGTTTGTTTCAGTTAATATAAGTAGATTGGTCGTTTCAAGAGTACTAACAATTGTAAACAAGGATTTGCTGAGCAGTCGCAAGTAAAGAAAATTTAGGTCACAGTATTGCTCACACTGAGAAACAAAGATACGAGCAGCAGCATAAAAGTATGTAATTATTCAACGTTTATTTTTCATAGGCAGAGAGGAAATCTGAAAGCTCAAAAGAGGAAACAAACACTAATCCGCTCACTTAATATCAAAAGTCTAATCCACTTCACACACATTATAGACATCTTTCGCCCAAAATTAATTGTTCATGGGCATTCACCTTAAAACCATCTCAGAATTCAGTTACATAGTCTTGAAAGAACAGTCTCTATGACATCTATTACAGCCCTTGCATAAGAAATGTTACTTGATCCAATCAGGACAGTTTCAAGATAAAAAATGTTGAATATGGACAAGAGAGCAATATTACTCTTTCCATAGTTAATATATGTCATCACAGGTACAGTTGCACGCTGCTTCTAATCCTGTGCCTATTTATTTACAAATACCCACAGATTTTATTTTTACCGCTTTGAAGATTGGACAGTTTCTTCACAACAAAAGTATTATTTAACTTTATACTTAACACTGATAGATCTTTCATCTATGTCCATTATAACAAGAAAACCAATATTGAGACAAAGATCCGTGTAATAGATTGGAGTGTGTCTGTTCAGAAACCGATAAAAAGTATTCTATAGTCTTCATTCTATGTATGCATTTAAGACTTGATTTTTTTCAACATCTGTGAAATTCATAAATATTAAAAATGTATGTGTGCGTATATGTATATATATATATATATATATATATATATATATATATATATATATATATATATATATATATATATATATACACAAACACATAAACTTTATGATCTCTTAGTGCAGTCTCAATGAATCAAACTTCTCAGCAAGTGGCTGTGATTGACTCATTAAAGTTTGAATGACAAAGTAGATTATGTAGCCAAGAAGATAAATTAGAAACAATGATACTTATTTTGTATCAATATCTCCATCAGAAATAAAAAATATTTTTATAAATAAATATCCTCAAACTTACCAACATATACTAGACAGCCAATTTCAAAAGCACTTCTTTCTTTATTGTCTACTTTACTTTCTACATAGAATGATTAAGATTTTATTGATCAATTCAACAAATAAATTAATGCACGATAAATCCTTAGGTTCCTTCATTTATATCCCTCTTTAAAATGTATTGGCTAAACCAGTGGCAGATGCAAATGCTGTCAGAGTAAATGCACATTGTTTTGTCTCTAGCAGAAGTCTGGCATCTCTAATCCAGTCACTGGCTGCTTTTCTTGATTCCCCGTTCAACTGACTCATGAATTTCAGAGCTAGTTCCAAACTCCCTTTATCCATCCAATATTGGGCATAGGCAATGAGATCAAAATTGTCCATTTTTGAAAGATCTATCTCATCAGCAGGGCCCTCAGCTTGAATGTTGTTAAATACAAGGAAGGAATGAAAATATGACACAAAGTATTTGTAGAGAGACGTGTTAGGGGCTTGTACTAAACCCAAACGACGGCAAATACGAGCTACTCGCACAAAGCGTGATCTAAGTTCATCCTCTGTATTCACACCTTCATCAAGAGCTTCAGTAGGAATGGCATTCGCCACTGTTTCCACAAATGGGTGCTAAAGAGATAAAAGAAACCAAATATGATAGCAGTAAGCACTATTCCTTTAAACCTGATACATGGCAGAATTTATGGTAAATTTGCTTTTAAACATATGATTAGTGTGCTAAACTTTTTACATTGCACAAGAAACCCTTCTGAACACAGGACGCACATGTAATCATTCCCAGTAATTGTGAAATTTTTTTTAATGACGTGAGGATTTGGAAAGTAATTCAACCTACAAATAAAAAGGATTTTTTTTTGTGATCTAATCGTTGGTTCTTTTTTCTGGTAACCTGTAAATCTTCTTCAAGAAAAGGAAATAAATACTTGTACATATTTGATGATGACTAGCCATCATTCACCATTGCTGTTGATTTTTTTTTTTTTAAAGCTGGTATAATACAAACTATAACTATGATGCTACCATACAAAAGGAAAATAATTTTAGAAAATTAATACCTTCATCCCAGAATTAAGAATGGCTTCCACTTTACTTCTGAGGGGAACTGGCTTCTTTTCATCATTTTCACTTTCATTACCAAAATGAAGGATAGCATTTAGGGCTATACAAGCAAGCCACAAATCCTGTGCAGAACGAGCCAATTTTTCACTGTCAGCACGAGCTGTTGAAAAAATATAAATAAAGAAATATGTTCCAAAAAATTTTTCAATGATCACTAAAAAGGTACTTAAGGCAAAGAGTTCAAGACTTAATAGTAATAAGATCTGTTTGTGTGATATTAACTAAAAAAGGTAAATTAAGATCAGAGGGTTAATTGATAGGTAAAAGTTTTTAAAACAATCATCATATATTCTGCATAATCAAGTCACTGAATAATCAAAAAACAAAAAGTGTTAATCTTAAATCAAAGTATATACAGTTCAAATAATCTGCTTATGACAAACCCAAGCCAACTGAGAACATATGATAGTATAATTTTTGGGATTGATTAAAGAGATTTAGCATATGAATCCTGATATATGGATGCAAAGCCTGGACTATTTAAAAACAGCTTCAAAAGAAACTAGGGGCCACAGAAATGCTATGAATCTCATTGACTGCAAAGAAATCAAACAAAACAGTGTTACGAGAAGCTGACACAACAAGATCACTCTTAAATAGAATACCTAAAAGCCAGTCAACCTTTTTTAGTCATGTGATGAGAAGATACTAGAACATGTTGAGACAACTGGAATGATCCAAGGAAAACGAAGCAGTAAAAAAACAGAGAAGAAAGATATTGAATGGCCTAAGAAAGTGGCAGATGCACTAAAAGCACCAAGGGATTGTGATGGGTGGGACGTCATGATCACCTACCCTAAAGAGGAGGGCGCCTGATTAATTGATGTAGTACTTTATTTTTGTCTGCAAAGCTTTCAACAATTGCTCCTGT
>JAWDGP010000877.1:0-2500 GCA_033675545.1 Elysia crispata
AGCTTGGTGGCTATCATTAGACTACGATGCCAACAAAGAAAATCGACTAATTATGTATTTTCCCAATCTGATTTAGATCCTTTTGAACGCTTATTAGAAAGCTGTGAATTTTCGCATTAATTGCATAAAAGTTCACTGCCTTGGAAAAGATATCAAGCCAAAGAAGAGGAGTGTTCATTAAGGAGGCAAGCACCTTATAGGAAAACATATATATATAGAGAGAAAAAGAAATACGCATAGGAATTCTTAGTCGCGCAGTTATTTAAACCACATGATAATGAATGTTTTAAACAAATCTGTAAATAGATCTGGAGTTTACAATATTGTTTAATTATTCTTATATTTCATCAATAAAGAAGTAAGCTTTCTCAAATATTCATCGTAGACCCGATTCTATGCCTGTTTCGCTAGGCAAATTGACCGCACAGCGAAAAATTGCTGTGTTAAAAAATTTCGCAAAGGGAGATAAGAGACATTTCGGGTGAGATCCGAAATGATTGCCATAATAATGCTGTTTTGATTTTTTTTTTCTTGCACTTTTGGGGGTTACCTTGTAATTTTTTTTTGGTATTATTTTTTTTTGTCTGTGCTTGGCCAAACCTTTGCAGCATGTGCTTCTATTTATGGCTTTTCTTTATGACAAAGTCACAGTTTAAGGTGACGTTGGTTTATCCTCACAGTCATTTCAAAGAACGTTAAGCTGGAAACTATCGGAAGCCGGTAGTTTCGGATTTGAATTTCTATAGAAGAAGATTTCCTAGATTACCTACATCTATAGAGCTTCAATCTAGAAATGATACCTCGAAGAGCTTTGGCTTGTAGGAAGCTCAGGAGATTTTAAAAAAATTGAGAATCACCTAATTAAAAAGCAGGATACCTATGCAGTTATATGGTAAATTTGTAGACGTGCGTCAATTTAACATATCGTGTTGTTATGAAGTATAAATTTCCGATACAAGTCTGCCGGTTTGATTGCCGCTCCTCTGAGCTTAAGGAAGAAAACAACAATGCCATTAAACGATTTAGTTTGGAAGGCCGGTAAGTTGTATCATATTTCAGCGAAATCTTAATGCAGAGCCTTATAAATGTAAAAACTTATTTAAATACCATTTCTCCTTGACAAGGAAAGAATTAAGGTAAAAATATATCTATTTCTTTCGTAAATAAACCTTTTTATCTTCTTTTTGCCGTCGAAACCTCAACCTAGAATATTTAAGCTTAAGTGGAAAACGGATTCCAAAAATTTAGAAGAAGGATGAATTAGAAATAGAACCTTTAAATATAAGAAAATAAAAAAACCTATAAAAAAGGTAGGGATACCTGATTAAAACTAGATAAATTTCCATTGCTCATCAAGTTATTGAAAGACGAATGAATGACAATTAAAAAAAGGAATAAGTACATGTATGTATTTAGTTTCTGGAGATTTTCTTTACCTTATTAAAAAAAGGAATAAGTACATGTACGTATGTTAGTTTCTATGGATTATTTTTTCATTTTATTTGACAATAAGTAAAAGCAAATTCTATCTCCCTTCACAATTTCTTTCAACCAATTTTCCCGAGCGCGCTAGAGAAGGTATAACACTGTCGATGTCATATATTATTCTAATTCTCTTCGTGTTTGAAAAGCAGCCAAAGTATTAGCAGCTCACTTGAAAATCAATGCAGTTCAACCTCAGACATGGCATTTTTTTCCTACCGGCCTATCGAGAAAATTATGCAGTTTGTGTTATGAAGCGTCATGGAGTTTCGATCCTCTAAATAGTGTCCTGTGAAGAAGAAAAGACGGCTTTCAAGGATTATAATTTCGTTACCTTTAATTTTCAGACTAACGTTGTATTCTTTAACAAAATATAAAAAAAGAAGGAAGTTTTAAAACTTTCTTTCCGAAGATCCTCGATCATATTATATGTACTGCCACCAATAGGGAATGCGATTTCCCAAAGAGATATGCTACCTAGTTGGAAGTCATCAGATCTACTTTAAGTTGTTGTTAGCGTATCAAGCGATAGCGTCGGAAAGAATGCAAATTGGTCAAAGATTTGAAGTAAAACAAGGAAAACAGAAAATGAGTACATCAGAAAACAATTACCACAAAATTATTCAGTTCAACTTAGATTTTTATATGCTTTTGATAGTTGAACAAAACTCACGAATTCCAACAAAGGGACATAACTCTTTGTTAAATCGCCTTCCCTATTATGATGGTGTTCGCAGCGGAAATCGAAACGTCCGTGGCTAAGAGATTTAGATTCTCTGTTCAAGTAGCTCTTGCCATTTTTTCTAAGTTCTTTTTGGAATGAGACTTTACAAAGATTTAAAAGGATGTTGTATCAATAAACAAAATTATATAATTATATGAATAAGGAAATGTAGTGGTGACGTCACCCACCGCTAGGCTACTGGTTCAAAAAACTGTATTTCTTATGATTTATTGTCACTAAAAAGCAAGATACTTCCATGTGTATTGAAATGCTGGAGTAATTTAGACCAATCTC
>JAWDGP010000877.1:15000-17273 GCA_033675545.1 Elysia crispata
ATGTGTTGGTATGTGGGCTGAACTAAAAGTGCGTTCTGAGCCCAATTACTAGACGTAAAGAAAAAGATCACTGTAATCCCTTAACCTGCAAGAGTTTCTTCAATACTTTGACTTGACCTGTATTTAAGAGGGTATCCGCTGTCTGTTAAGGTAAGGCGAGACAAGCTGATCCCACCACCAAAAGATCCGGCAAGAGGTTAAACCCGACCCTCCCTGTTGTCAGTGTTATGTCAGTCTGATGTCAGTCTGATGTCAGTCTTATGTCAGTCTCACGACAGTCTTATTTCTATACCGATTGGATGTCAGTCTGATGTCAGTCTGATGTCAGTCTGATGCCAGTCTTATGTCAGTTTGATGTCAGTCTTGTGTCAGTCTCACGACAGTCTTATTTCTATACCGATTGGATGTCAGTCTGATGTCAGTCTGATGTCAGCCTGATGTCAGTCTTATGTCAGTCTTATGTCAGTCTGATTTCAGTCTTGTGTCGGTCTTATATTCCCCCCCTGACCTTTTATTCTCATACCTGCTCACTCTTTCCTTATCCCTCACTTCTCCTTCCTCGGTTTCACTAAATTCATTCCCTCCCTTTCCAGCAAACAAAAAAATCTATATTAAGCAAACAAAACCAATGAGTAAAACAAACCAAAATCCTGATAAAAAACACTTTTTTTTCCGCTGAAAACCACTGATTGAATCTAAAATAGTATAAATCATGCTAAATTAAATTCTACTTAAAATGTAACGTGGAAAAAAAAAATTATTGAACAAGCAAGTAGAGTCTGGTTAGTACGATAAGGTTATTAAAGAGTAGGACTGCTCCGGGATTTGAACGCAGGACCTCTTGCCCCTTATGTGAAAACCATACCTCTTAACTTTTGAGTCACTTAGCCAGGACAAGGTGTGATGCTTGTATTACTCTCTTTAGAATAAAGTATGAATATTATTTGGTAGGTGTGAGAGGATCTTAATTATCCTTCACACAATTAAACAGTTCCCACGCATGCTAGTCTAAACACGATAAGGATAATTTTGTTTTCAATTTTAGTTTTTAAGTTATATTGTAATAGGTACTTTAAGAAATAATTTTATATGGAAAAGAAATTCTTTTAAGCATTTTTCATTACTCTGCAAGTGATGCGTCATTGGATTTAAAACACTAATGTATAAACGAACGAAACTGATTGGTTTCTCAAGAAAAAAGTTAGTATTGTTCCTGTGTGACTCGACTTTATGTATTGTGATTATGAATTTCCTCATTATACTCTCAGTCTACAGATAAATTAGTCAGGTGAAGAATATTTACTTAATATGTGCGCAAGTGAAAGCCATCCACACTTTATAATAGAATTTTTTCCTTCTCGTTGTGTGCATTCACATATCAGTTCCCCTCAAATCACACCATAGACAGACAAACCCGTACACCAAACATAAGTACATAAAAGCTTTGACCAAATCTTTTTGAATGGTTGACAATTTTTTTTATTTAGTTAACTTTAATATTTGTACCAAAAAATTATTTTGACATGAACGAAAAAAAATTTTTTTTTTGATGTCGCTTATTTCCAAAAAATGAATTTCGTTTTGTTACATTTGCATAATTGTGGGAAAAAAATAAATCAACCATTTTTTTTTTTTCGTCGAAAGAAAATTAAATTCTGTGCACCTCAAGAGACGCTGTTGTTTTTGGTCTCCACTTTGACCTATCAAAGAGGAAGGTCAAAGAGGAATGGAGACCTGTATCCCACCGGAAGTTCCTCCAGAACCGTGACTAACACTGCCAGAGACTGTGACGCCTTTTTCTGTGGTGTGAGAACCACTGACAGTTCCAGTAACACCACCCTTGGGGTCCACATTGACACCAACACCAAGAGGCCTGAGAAATTGTAAATGAAGAAATTGGAATACGTTTTGAATACACTAAATAATATTGTGTCAAACCATTTCCGTTGAAATTGATTTGAGAGTCATCGGTATTTTAACTGTAGTGGAGTAGATTTTGGTAAGCGCATCTCCTGGTCCTATAATAATTTAGTGGCAATGAGGAGAATTTGAGTGCACCGCCAATTTTAACTGTAGTGGTTTTTCATAGTTTAAATCTTGCTTTCTCTGTCGCCCTTTTTTAAATGGAGTAAAAAAAAAGAAAAAACTTAAACGACATGTCCTGCTTCCACGTCATAAGAAGATGGGAAATCAAGTTAAATACAAACTGCCATTAGATGAGCGGTTAATAATTATGTACCTTTTATAACGTTTCTTTGCTTTTAATCTGAACA
>JAWDGP010000878.1:0-7500 GCA_033675545.1 Elysia crispata
ATCATAGTTATATGGTTTTAATTTTGGGGGTTCTCTCCTTTTTTAGACACCAGAGTATGTGAGTGTAAAACCAAACGCAGATTTTATGACAATATCTGTCTCTACATCGCAGTATCGATTCTCGCAATAATCATATAAAATAATTTAACAATTAACTGAAACTGTGTCTTGGTTTTCTTCCGCGCTCTCTCTCTCTCTCTCTCGCTCTCTCTCTTTCTCTGTCTGTCTCTCTTGCTCTCTCTCTCTGTCTCTCTCTCTCTCTTTCTCTATGTCTCTCTCTCTCTATCTATCTCTCTCTCTCTTTCTCTGTCTCTCTCTCTCTCGCTCTCTCTCTTTCTCTCTGTCTCTCTCTCTGTCTATCTCTCTCTCTCTCTCTCTCTCTCTCTCTCTGTCTCTCTTTCTCTCTCTCTCCCTACCTCTCTTTCTCTGTCTCTCTCTCTTTCTCTCCCTCTCTCTCCCTCTCTTTCTCTGTCTCTCTCTCCCTGTCTCTCTCTCTCCCTCTCTCTCTTTTTCTCTTTTTCCACCTACCTCCCCGGGGTCATTTTCTTCATATTTGTTATTTATTTGTAGCTGATGTTTTGTTATAGCGGTTGTTTTAATTGTTGAATTAATTTCTTGCCTTATTTTTCTTTTTAATCATTTTTGAGATCCACAAAAGATTCTGCTGTTGCAGCCCCACCGCCGGAGACTTAAGAAATTAAATCATAAATCACGTGACTGCACACGTGATACCGTTAGGCGTGTTTTGGAAGCCTGGTGATGCTGAACGAGAAGAGTGAAGTGTGTGTGTGTGTGGGGGGGGAGGGGGGTTAGGGGTGGGGGGGGGGGGGGTTTTGTAGGGTCGCTGAAAAGTTTTCAACAGTGTTAGGGGTTGCGTCGGGCTGTTTAAATACTTTTTACGTTAATTGTCTCTTTTTCTGTATATGTGTGTCTTAAATACATCTTCTCTTTTTAAGTTTATTTGTTTCAGTCGTTTTTTTTTTCTATTCTTTTCCTCCAGTCGTTTTTTTTTCTCTTTTGCGTTTCTTTCTTCTTTTAACTTTTCTTTTTATCTCTCTCAACCTTTTTTTCGTTAATATTCTTCTCGTTCATCTCTAACTATCTATCTTTGAGACATTTTATTTTTTCGTTTGTTTTCATCTATTTCTCTTTATATTAATATCTACATACTATTATCTAACAATTATCAAACGACTTTTTCACGCAGTCTCTCTAGTTGGTTCTTTCGTATTCTACACTGTTTTCTATTTATTTTTATTTCTCTCTCCTTCTATCTATCAATTTATCTATCTTTATCACCCTGCCTATCACTCTCTTTTATTTTTTTTTATAAAAAAAATAATATTACCATTTCTATAAACTCAATCCACACATTTCTCAAAATTTCAACCATCTTTCTAGCTCTTTCTTCTTCGGTTTTCAAATTCCAGCCTCGTTTTTAAGAAAAAAAAATATGAATATGCTCCCTTTTTCAGAGTCCTAGATTTCTTACGATTATTAAAAACCCCTAAAAACTCGTATTTCACAGGATTCCGTCACTACTTTCCTCAGACTTCATCGAGTTTATTTTCACGAACTTTCTAATCTTCACATCACGACAACCAATCAAATGAAACCGTACACATTTCATGTGTAAAGAAGTTTTTAGACTGTAACAGTTTCCTGTATTTATCTTTTTAAAGCCCATTTGTCGGTACATATTAATGTTCGGATTTTTTTTTCCTGCAAACTGGTTTATACTTGCTGTTTCAAAAATGTACAGGATATTTCTACTTTCTTTAGTTCTCTCTCATCTCTCTCTCTCTCTCTCTCTCTCTCTCTCTCTCTCTCTCTCTCTCTCTCTCTCTCTCTCTCTCTCTCTCTCTCTCTCTCTCTTTCTCTGTCTCTCTCTCTTTCTATCCCCCGCTGACTCTCTGTCTCTGTCTGTAATTATAATAAACTATAATGTTGCTGTTGTTGATGTAGTGCTAGAGGTCCTATTCATATAACCAGCAGCATCAACTAATAGTTGTAGTAGTAGTGGTGGTGGTGGTAGTAGTAGTAGTAGTAGTAGTAGTAGTAGTAGTAGTAGTAGTAGTAGTAGTAGTAGTAGTAGAAGTAGTAGTAGTAGTAGTAGTAGTAGTAGTAGTAGTAGTAGTAGTAGTAGTAGTAGTAGTAGTAGTAGTAGTAGTAGAAGTAGTTGTAGTAGTAGTAGTAGTAGTAGTAGTAGTAGTAGTAGTAGTAGTAGTAGTAGTAGTAGTAGTAGTAGTAGTAGTAGTAGTAGTAGTAGTAGTGGTAATAATAATAATACTACAAGTAGTAGTAGTAGTAGTAGTAGTAGTAGTAGTAGTAGTAGTAGAAGTGAAGTAGTAATAGAAGTAGTAGTAGTAGTAGTAGTAGTAGTAGTAGTAATAGTAATACTATAGTAGTAGTAGTAAGCTAGTAGTAGTAGTAGTGGTAGTAGTAGTAGTAATAGAAGTGGTAAGTAAGAAAGTAGTAGCAGTATTAGTGGTAGCAATAGTACTAGTGTTTTCGTAACATAGTGGTAGTAGGACTATTAATAATATTTGTTTGTGTGGCTTTTTTTTTTTTTTTTTTTTTTTATATTTTTACGGATAATGAATAGAATGATTATAAGAGAATGCTTCTACCTTCTTCGAACATGTTTCGCGAGGATGATTGAAAGATGATGAGAATGTTAACCCAAATAAATTGAGTCCTTCTGATGCTTTTATCTTATACACTAAGATGGAGGGAAAATTAATATAATATATATATATATATATATATGTATATATATATATATATATACTTTTTTTAATTGGAGAAATTTGAACGACACAAACATTGACATCACTGATACATCTTATCCGAAATAACAAATAAAAGCTGAGATACTGGATGTTCAGGAAAACCAGCTTGCTTATCTCATTTTTTCAAGATTTTACACCTAGTCAGACGGTCAGGCAGATAGCTGACCAAATGTATCACTAAACTCTACGCACTCTCCTTGCCCTGTCCTATTACACGCATTAGCCACTATAACCTCAGCTCTATGGACTTCCTTATTTCGGGAAAGCCCAGATTCTTCGGACTTTCACAACACAATTTCCTAGCAAGAATTTCTGGACGCATCAAGTTTCATAACTCAACTGAACCTGTCTGCTTTAAGACCTTTAAGACAGGCGTCTGGTCTGGCTTCTTTGTTTCCCCACCTCCCGCTAAATTCGTTTCGGACGTCGGCGAAGCTTGGGACTAACTGCAAGTTTTGTACAACATGACGGGATAGAGTTACGGGAGATCTCTATGTAGAGAAGGGAGAATTAGAGTTAGCCGTTATTTGTTTAGTGTGTTATGGTGGAGTCTACACCTTGTGTAATTAGTTTATGGAGCGAGAAATGTGTGCCTTTTAGGAAATCCATTAGAAAGTGCGATCGGTCTAGCTTGAACTAAGTGCGAGTTAATGGACATATTCTTGCTGAAATAACGATTCGCTGTAAGCGAACGCATAAAAGTCAAGAAAACTACGTAAAGCTATACAAAGGTTATTTTATATTCTAAATTAATGGAAAAAAAACAGTGTCCATTGCTTTAATTATGAAAATCATATTTTAACAGTTTTCAACTTGGGTTTTATTATACTCAGAAAACACGCATGCTCGTATCTTCTAAACATTATTTATTTTTTATTGGAAAGAAAAAAAAACCAGACTGGGCAGATATGGAGTTTCATCCTCAACGTTATATAGCTGAGGGGTTTAGATCTAAACATCGAGTGCTAACAGACTAATCCGGAGAGGGGGAAATATATATGCAATGAAACTATAAAAGTGTTAAAAAAATCGTGGAGAGAAAAAAAGAGAAAAAATAGACAAAGAAACAGTAGAATAGAAGAATAAAAAAACAGTAAATAGCAAACAAAAAGACTATAACTAACAAATACCAATCAAAAGGATTGGATCAATCAATCAGAAAACGGACACTTAGAAAAATAAAGTATTACTAAAACAATGAAAATAGCAATTTTATCAGCAACAAATACAACAACAGCAACAGCAACAACAACAATATAAACAGCAAATAAATCTCAAACGTTCTAACAGTGTGAAAGTCCATGGTTATTAACGACATTACTGTTTTATTTTACTTAGTCTCTTTTTTTATTTTTTTTTTTTTTTGTCCCTCTCTTTTTCTTCTGCTTGTCTATTAAAATGCAGGTAGGATCGACCAAGATTTTTCAAAGAAAAAATTTGTAGCTTAACTGTAAAAGGTCAAAATGATTTTCACCATTTTTGAACAATTAAATATTAATATCTGTAGTAACGTCAATTTTTTTTATTTTGTTTCGCTTTTTTTCTTACATTATATGGCAGCATTAAAAATTTTAGAAAAATCTCCTGGTGAGGAAAATGTTTCTATAAAGCTGAAGTGGACACTTTACTCGACCATACTCATTGACAACTTAATGATGATATCTAGGCAAGGGAAACCACGATGAGAGAGGAAAAACCGTTAAAGGCTTGTTTACATCGTGAACAAATTCATAAGGGTAGGTCATTTCAAAGCTTTTCGGTTATGACATAGAGTTACAAATCTTAAAAGCCATCCAACACAGAATCATGGTTTTTAATCATTTTTTTTTTAAATAAAAGAGTGATTCCACTATGTGTCATAAAAGGAATACAGGTTTTTATTTAAATAATCTTGAGTAAGACCAGCATTTTATACTAAAATTTCACTGCTTTCGTCTTTTTGAAAAATAACTTGACAGTCACAACTGTAAGAAAATTTGCTGCAGGTAAACCGCATTAACAAAATGTGTCACTGTTAAGACCCGTAAAACGGTCAAGGCCCGCATGCTATGACGGCTCCGTACCTGTCGTCATTTATGCTTTGGGTCTGATGTGGCTCCTCCCATAAAACACCGGGATGCGCACTTGTGTGCAGCACTTTGAATGCTGGATGCTGGCAGGGAAGTTTTGTCGTGGGTCGTGTGAGAAACTTCCCAACCTGCTCAGAGGTACCGGCGACTTGGGTACTTCTTCGATGTGGTGTCGGTGGGCCGGCTATCCTGAGAGTGTCTATATGTGGCGAGAGGTTCAGAACTGAAATCCTTTACCCCCTGCAATCTTTTTGTCTTTATCTTCATTTATATGGAGGTTATTTTCCCTGATTTGTTTGTCAAAGTGGTACATTATTATTTAAATATGGATCATGCTCCTTTTTTTTGCACATTCTCTATTGGACAATCATTTCACAAAGTTTGTCATCATGCCCTCTAGCTCTGTGTGTACTTTTGTCTAACCCCCCCCTCCCCCCCCCCCCGCCACACACACACACCCTTTTTCTCACTACTCTTTAAAAGGAGCATCATTCTTTAAATGTAGAACGTAGTCCTTTTATTTCATATCTTCCCTTATGTCTTTTCACTCCACTTTAACTCCATGTCTAATTGTGATTAGCTGATATGTGATATATGTCTATCAGTACTACAAACTGATAGACTCTGCTCCCGCGGAGCTAAATGTCTTAATGCCCAAGAATCTTATTAATTTTTATATACCATGGCTCATGCGAAGCTACTACTTTAGAATACTCAGCAACTTTCTACTCAGCTAGCTAAACAGTTTGAATCCACCTGAAATGGATATATATATATATATATATACGAGTATATATATATTGGCTAGTGATACGGAGGATTAGAGAGAGAGAGAGAGAGAGAGAGAGAAGAAAGAAAGAAAAAGAGACAGAAGAGGGAGGGAGATGTAAAAAATAATTAATATTCACACAGATAGAGAGATCGAGACAACATTGCAGTAGAATAATGATAGTGGTAAGTTGACAGAAGAAAAGAAAATAAAAGTGATAGACAGACGTGCAAAAAAAGCTATGAGGAGAAAATGGCACGAGCTTTTTATTGTTGATGTTGTTAGTTGTTGTTGTTGAAAGAAGAATAGCGTTGTTGTTGTTATTGTTGATGTTGTGGTTGTTGTTGTTGTCGTTGTTATTGTTGTTGTTGTTGCTGTTGTTGTTGTTGTTGTTTGTGTGTCAGTTTGCAGTGAAGCTCAAAACGCAAAGATTTTTTTTTGGGGGGGAGGGGAAATAAAATGTGTACCTACCATTTTCCTGCAGTAGTCTTCTCCTCTTTGCATCAAATCATGCTTGTTTATCCTGCTATTTTTAATCGTTTTCAAGCGATCAACGGTGCTCCCCTTACTTTGGAAAGGAATTGTCGCTGTCTGGTGATGTAGGGAGGGCAGTAGGACTTGGATCAGAGTTGGTCGCATCTCTGACAGAAGATTTTCAAGGAAATGGCCACAATTTGACCTGTGATAACTTTTTCACAGACCTCAAACATGCTGAATCTTTTGCCAAGGAAAGACTCACTATTATTGACACGGTGAAAAGGTACAAATGATTCCTCCCAGAGGACTTCCTGAAAAAAAAAGCCTTACCCTATGGCGAATCATAATTTCTCTTTCGCCACGAGACAGCAATTGTGCCGTTCCAAACCTAACAAAAATGTACATGAAATTTTGCTTAGCATAATGCACAACACACCAGACGTGTCAGCAGCCAATAGAAAACCTGACATTGTCCTGGAATACAACGAGGCAAACGACGGTGTCGATGACATTGACAAAATGGCAAATGTTTTCATACGTAAAAGGAAGACCAAGAGATGGGCCCCAGCCATTTTCTTAAATACCCATTGATGTCGCCTACATTGCTGCCCGTGTTGTCTTCGTGCTAAAGTTCCCTGGACGTTCTCTGTCACACGGGGACATCAGGGAAGACATTAATACACCGTAGGTCAGTGCCTTACATTACCTCAGATAAAGAAATGTGCTCATGTCCCCTCCCTACAGGACTCTAGCAAAAATTTAATTCCAAATTTCATGAAATCATTGTAGCCCCCTTCAACTTCAACACCAGCTCCTGCTGCTTTTCAACAATTAGCCAAAAGATCTCGAGCAGATATCTGCCCCATCACATCCAAGCAAGAGGAATCGGAAAACAAAATCGGTTTGCAGTCGGTGCAACGCCAACATTTGTAAAGAACATTCTGCTCTAACCTGTCAAAATGCTTTGAAGATTAAATAGGACTTTAGGACTTGCAGTGAAATCTGACGACAGAGGAATTTAATTGTGTGTGTGTGCATGTGTGTATGCACAATCTGTGTATGTATCTTTAGATCAGTTTTGTTTGTCCATGAACAAAAAGAGGTTACGTGAAATGTACAAATTTTTTTGTTTTCCATTACATAAAGTGTTACACCCAGTTGCCGGGGACCGCATAAAATAAATTTGTAATCTCATAAAAACACAAAATAAACTTGCATATTATTTTCACTAACATTACCATAGCTATTACCTATGAGAAGGATAAGATGAAATTTGACATTAGTATAGTTGATAGAATTCAAAATATAAAGCCAATAAAACTCTAATGGATATTTAACACCCAGTTGACGGGGAAAGAAGAAGAAGAAGAAGAAGAAGAAGAAGAAGAAGAAG